>NXGZ01000018.1:135359-221734 GCA_002893665.1 Metschnikowia orientalis | reverse complement strand
TTTTCTTGAAAAATACTTGAAGTTTACCTTGAGAGTTTTACTTGAAGTTTCTTTTGAAAAATACTTGAAGTTTATCTCGAGAATTTTACCTGAAGTTTCTCTTGAAAAATACTTGAAGTTTATCTTGAGGTCCATCTTGTTTCGTCCTGGATGTATCTTGGTTTACTTGAGGTCCATCTTGTTTTATCCTGGATGTATCTTGGTTTACTTGAGATCTATCTTGTTTCATCCTGGATGTATCTTGGTTTATCTTGAGAACAGTATTTGAATATTCCGAAGCTCTCCCTTTGCTTCATTTGGGATTGCATGGGATTATCTTGGGATCATCTAGACGATTGCACTCGAAGCTCGTTTGAGATTGTTTCGAAGGTTATACTCGAATTTTACAAAGTGACGGTTTCTTCACGTCTAACATGGGACAATTTGTGTGAATAAGGAGAAGAGCTTGTTGCCCCAGGACTATCCTGATACAAGTGATGTGTGGGTAATTTCTAAGCGGGAACCTTCGTGGGAATTTCAACCTCGGAAGTTTGGGAATCCCAACCTTGGAAGTTCCATTCATAGTGACAAGGCCCTATGGACCCACAGTACGAGTGGAACTCAACACGTGAAGAACTATGATAAAAAATATGAGTCATGGATGAATTCTGAGACATCATAAAGAAACCTGAGTCATTGAAAAAGCTGGGTCTTATAAAGAATCCGAGTGATTTGGAAAGAACTCTGATTTTATGTGGAAAGATCTGAGTTATGTGAAAGAGACTCCGAATCGTATTTGAGCCATTACAATGGTTCATTAATGGCTTCATCAATGGTTTCTAAATGTTTCATTATTGGTTAGCTCGACTATGGAGTGCTCCGATCTGAAGAAACTGGAATCACTCCGATCTGAAAAAACTGGAATCACTCCGATCTGCAAAAACTGAAAACCAATCCGATCTGAAAAAACTGAAAAATCCGTTTCACCTGCGTTGATTATCTCCAGAGAATTATCTACGGAAGGCCCTTCAAAGTGTCGCCACAATACCAGCACAAATATGTACATACGAAACGATCTTGATTTAAGAAAACGACAATATAATCGTGAGGAAGTGAACACTAAAAATGTACTGCTGAGCCCGTCTTAAAGACACCTGCTCAATTTAAGATACCTGCTCAAGACACCTGCTCCAGAATAAACACCTATGAATCCCATCGGGCCATAGACCTAAAGAATATCTACCAAATTGGGCCAAAATGCCCCATCGGGCTACTTAGCCCGAGGAATCCACAGCGAGGCGTTTTTCACGCAATACACATCGGCACAGCCGCATGGCTTGACTTTTCCGATGTCAGTCTGCAAGTCTTGCACAATCAAGCATGGGTGATAGCTGGGGATCTGGAGGCACGGAGCCTGACGAGATGGTGGAATGTACACGCTGTCTACCGAAGGGGCCAAATGCGTGGAGTCCATGGTGCCGCAGGTTGAATGAAACACAGCTGAAACAATGAGCTGGAACGATGAAACCGCTGAAACGATGAAACCGCTGGAATGATAAAACACAGCTGAAACGAGCGCTCTACGGAGCTTCTACACTTGCCGTGCCTGGTATTTATATTCCCTGGAGGGTGCCCTGATAAGCAGCAGCCAGCTGCGGCGGAAAACCAGGATTTATCCGGATAGGAGAGGTGCACGCGAAAGGAGCGAAAAAAGAAACCATCTGGCAAGATGCACATACTTGGGCATCCGCTAGCGAGGCTATCTTTGGCCGGCTCTTGCTTTTGGGTATCATTCCGAAACAAGAATCCATGATGGTGCAACTTCTTAACTTCTTAAAACCGAGGATGAGGGTCGAAGTGAGAGTTAATGCCAGAATGTACGGGTGCAGTAGTAAGAATGCAGGTGCAAGGCATCAAGGATCATGATCAGGCAGAACCAATGGACAGCAGTTGCAACTGAAGCATGGAACCGTACTGAAACCGTAATGGAACTGTTATGGAACCGTAATGGAACCGTTATGGAACCGTACTGAAACCGTAATGGAACTGTTATGGAACCGTACTGGAACCGTAATGGAACCGTACTGAAACCGTACTGAAACCGTGATGGAACCGTACTGAAACCGTGATGGAACCGTACTGAAACCGTGATGGAACCGTACTGAAACCGTCTGAAACCGTAATGGAACCGTAATGGAACCGTACTGAAACCGTACTGAAACCGTAATGGAACCGTGATGGAACCGTACTGGAACCGCAATGGAACCGTACTGAAACCTTAATGGAACCGTACTGAAACCGTCTGAAACCGTACTGAAACCGTACTGAAACCGTAATGGAACCGTACTGAAACCGTACTGAAACCGTACCGAAAACACACTAAAAATACACTGAAGCATCCGGAAACATTCTGATCATCGCAAGCTACAGCTAGACTTTTACCAAATGTACATTATAAGAAATTTAGAGCCGAGAGCTGGGCGATTACTTAGCAGCCTTCTTCTCCTTCTCTTGCTGGTCCTTCAAGACTCTCTTAACAATCTTTTGCTCCTCAATCAAGAAAGCTCTGACGATTCTCTCCTTGACACAGTTGGCACATCTGGAACCACCGTAGGCTCTTTGAACCTTCTTGTGGGTCTTGGAGACTTGAGCGTACTCTCTTGGTCTCAAGGAGGCAACACCTGGAAGGGCGATACCACAGTCACCACACTTGACCTTGGTGGCTTGCTTCTTAACGTGTTGAGCAACCAACTTTCCACCTGGGGTCTTGACGACCTTGATCTTGTTGGATCTGGTGTTGTCTATGGGTTAGTATTATGTTCCGAAAAAGTTTCCACTTCGTCCTGTTCCCGCCAAACGCAATCGTCCCTGGGCCGCCATCCCAACAAGATGTCCACAAGCGCAACCAAAATGTCCACAAGCCCAAGCCAGATGACAAGCCCGAGTAGTTTCACCTTAAGCAAAGCAACACTGCCATGGGCAATGCGGAACGGCGGCTCGGGCGTCGCAGAAGGGGGAAGCCCCTGGAACCAGCAGGTCCAATCACAGGTCCTGGGATAGTACGGCACCCAGTTCTGGTGCAGGGCGTGGTGGAATCAGGGACAAAGGCAGCCCCCAAATCAGGGGACAACGAGAGACGGAAGAGTGGGAGGCAGGCGCCAATCGACGCATCAGGAAATCGAGAGAAGAGCGGCTTTCCGCTTATGACACATACATGGAGTTTGTCTTCTGTAAGTAACACGTCCAGCCATTGTTAATGATTAGTTAAGGTTCAGTAGGAGGTTGAGGATTTTCAAGAGAAATTTTTGCGAGGGTGCGGTGGAGGATGAGGCCTGCACGGGGCGCGCGCACGCCGGGACTGGTCACGTGCCGCGCCGTTTGCTAGGGCTCCAGACCTAGAGGTGCGTCACGTGAGGCACCCTGGTCCGTTTCGAGATCTTTAGTTCTGGTGTTCGTGACTTTAGTGTGTGATTTCAGGGTTGGTGTCTTTAGTACTATTGATTAGTTCTTTATATTGGTGCTTCAGTTTTTTATATTAGTGATTTAGTTCTTTATATTATTGATTAGTTCTTTATATTATTGATTAGTTCTTTATATTAGTGATTTAGTTCTTTATATTAGTGATTTAGTTCTTTATATTAGTGATTTAGTTCTTTATATTAGTGATTTAGTTCTTTATTGTATTAGTGTCAGGTGACTGTTTTGCGTCTTTTGTGTAACTGTTTATTGAATGGACGCTGCTTGCCCTGGAATTCTAAGGATGCTGTTGAAACTTTATGTTGGAGAGTGTATATGGGAACGCAGGCATGAGTGTGGAGGCCTCCGATGAGTTGTGCAGGACAGGCATTTTGCAGCCTAAGATGAGGAAACGTAAAGGCAGCAGATTGGGCCAGAGCTCTTGGGTCAAATGAGTGGATGCAACGTTGCACGGGGCTTGGCTGAGCCGGCCTGTTTTGCGCCAGACTTACCAATTGCTTTTCAATTCAGTGTCTCCCAAGCCAAGTAGAAATCAAGTAGGAAGGGTAAACAGAAGAGGAAGTGTAGACAGAAGAGGAAGGGTAAACAGAAGAGGAAAAGTAAACAGAAGAGGAAGGGTAAACAGAAGAGGAAGGGTAAACAGAAAAGTCGAAATCAAGGAGGAAAGGAAACAGAAGTCGAAATCAAGTAGGAAAGGAAACAGAAGTCGAAACTCAAATGAAATAGACTCAAGCAGAAAGCGCTCCAGATTAGGAGAGCACAACGAGTTCGGAAAAGACGCATTGGACTGCAATTGTAAGACACCCGTTGGAAAAACCCATTTTAAAACCACACTAGAAGTTATTGCACCCTTGTCAAAAAACAAATGGCACACGTGCAGCTTAATGTATTAGAGTATCGCCTTGTTCGATTGCTCAAAGGAGCAGCCAATGAAGCGCATTCCTGTCGGTTTTTGAGACAAGATGACAAGAGGCGGTTACTTGTGACATGCACTTCTCTAAAACTCGATGACCCCTGTTCTGATCGGTGGAACGAATAGATGATATTTCAGAGTTCCAAATTCTGTGCTCTGGCGACTTGATAATATCTGTCATGTCAGGAATCTGAAGACTTGACTATTAGTTAAAATGCCTGACGTTTTTGGTGATGAGGGCTTTCGGAGGAATAAACCCTGCATTATGAATGTTTTAGACGCCTAAAGAGTCCTTTTGAAGAGATCTGACCTATTCGAGGACAAGATTAATGATATTTGATCACTGTCACTGATCCTTTCCGCCACTGGATCCCTGGGTTGAGTTCTGGTCATTGAATCTGGTTGGTTCTGATATAATTCATTCAGAACCCCGATAGATTCTGATATGACTCTGATTCTCATTCAGAACCCCGATTGGTTCTGATATGATTCTGATTCTCATTCAGAGCTCCGGTTGACTCTGATTCTCATTCAGTGCTCCGATTGACTCTGATTTTCAATAGAACCCCAATTGGTTCTGATATGATTCTGATTCTCATTCAGAGCTCCGGTTGACTCTGATTCTCATTCAGTGCTCCGATTGACTCTGATTTTCAATAGAACCCCAATTGGTTCTGATATGATTCGTTCACTGAATCCTTGATATATTCTGATTCCACAACCCTGATCGATTCTGAGACCTAAACTAAAGCTTCCAAATCGCCAAGTTGGCGCACTATGGTGATCTTCCCCGGGCCATAGTAGGCGTCATAGTCGGGAGACCGGCACACGGCGTCGTAGTCGGCATCGGTCTCCACAAAGTGGTACACGTGACCAAGCCCCAAGTCGAAGGCCGCCTTCACGTTTATGGCCGAGTCGTCGACAAACGAAAGGCGGCCCCGCTCGGAAGCCGCCACGTTGAGAGCGTCGAAGCACGTGTCGTAAAACTGCCGCATGGGCTTGCACACGATGGGGCACTGGGCGTAGTCACAGAAAGTGAGGCCGTCAAAGAGGTCGCCAAGCCCCAAAAACGACACCACGCGGAGCGCGTGGTTGCGGTAGGCGTTGGTCACGAGCCAGAAGCAGTCGAAGCCGCCGGCTTGCCGGAGCAGGAGCAACGTGGCCCGGAGGGCGGTGTTGTAGGGGAGGACTGCATGCAAGTCGAGCAGGTCGTCCACCTTCAGGTTGTACTCCAAGGCGTCCACGCGGTGGTTGCGGACCAAGCCCTCCAAGGCCAACCCGTACGTCTGGTAGTAGTTGAGGTGCAAGTTCTGCGCGTCGGCGTCGTTCATCTGGAGCCGGTCCTTGAAGTACTGGTGGATCTTGACCTGCATCATGTCGTGGATCGCCGTGGACCGCAGGTACAAGCAGTTGTCGATGTCGAAGAGAAACACCTTGCGGAAATGTGTTGTCCGGGGCACGGGGCCGTGGCCGTAGGGGAGATAGACCGTGGTGCCGGGCCGCTGCTCGCTTATCTCCGGGTTGTGGTACGTGAGGGGGGGCATGGTGCGGCGGAAGGGGGTGGCGGCACGGAGAAGGCGCCTGCAGAAAGGACGTGGTTGGCTGGCGATTCCGGGGCGGGCGGCCTGCTATTTATATGGCGGCGGTGGCTGAAGTTGTAATTAGCAAACGTGGGCCGGTGCCGCAAACACCTCCCACGAACCCGTACACCAGCCGCGTGGTTGGAGGTCGGTTTCGTTCGTTTGGATGCGTGTTTGTTGGTTTGTTTTGGATTTGAGGTTTGTTTCAGTTTTAGGCTTGTTTCAAATTTAAGGTTTGTTTCAAATTTAAGGTTTGTTTCAGATTCGAGGTTCGTTACGACTTAAGGTTTGTTTCAGATTTACGTGTCCACCAAATCTGGCTCTTGGTGCAGGCGTTCTTAAAGGTGTGTTTTGGTTTTTCTTGGTGAGAGTGCGATTTCTGAAGAGTTGCAAAATGTCAGAAATTAGAAGGCCAGTCTTTGAAACGCTTTGCTTTTAGTGGCTTTTAAAAAAGGGTTAATCTTCTTATTTAGATGCTTTCTGATTAGATGCACTTTTCTGTTTTTTCAAACTTTGCCAAATGCTGAAAATAACTAGGTACCATGAAGAGGACTGCGTATTACTCAATCAATCACATTGCAGCAAATAAGTTTCATTGAGTCGGTTTCATTTATCTTTTCTTTTTTCTTTTCTTCTTTCTTTTCTTAATTCGTGACTATAAATCATTACAATTGAGGTAATATTATGGAATTAGTACTATTAAATTAGAACCATTGGTTTAGTATTATCAAACCAGTATTATTAAAACAGTACCATTTAAACAGTACTATTTAAACAGTACTATTAAAACAGTAATATTCAAACAGTACTATTCAAACAGTACTATTCAAACAGTACTATTGAAACAGTACTATTAAAACAGTAATATTAAAACAGTACTATTTAAACAGTACCATTAAAATAGTACCATTAAACCAGTACCATTAAAACAGTACTATCAAAACAGTACCGTTATACCAGTACCATTAAACCAGACCTTAAATGAGTAACTTGAAATTACTACTGTGAGTCACTAGTACTCAATACTATTAAGTTAGTACTGTTGAATCAAACTATTGAATCAAACTATTGAATCAGTACTATTCAACCATCTCCATCAAATCAGTACCATTGGATTGATACTATTGAATGTGCACCCTAGATCATTACTATGAATTAGTATTGACTGATAATGGAACAAAACCATAAAATCAGTATAACTCTATAGAAGCATCACATGGTTATACCACCTAGAAGCAATTTCCAGTAGTCCAAAATCTAGCCCTTCGATTCCCTTTTTATACCCCCTTTGCATTGATTTCCTGAATTATAATCATTTAGATTGGCTTTTCTGATACGACTATCCTGTGCTACTAGTTATTGGAAAGTCACACATTACTCTCATGTCAAACATAGGCTTCTTTTTATATTCCTTCTTTAATGATATTCCAGCTCAGATGGTGTTCTTCCATTCTAATTGTTTCTATGTATCAAGTCTGGTTTCTGTCTTTTACTGTATATCTTTATCTTGTTCCACCATTAATTAATATTTTAATCTTATTGAATCTATTATCATCAATTGTATTGTGCAATAAACCAAAAATCACACCCTTTAAGATTAATGTAGTCTGTTGACGATTCCCTTTGAAGAAGCTGCCAGTAATGACCTCTAAAATCTATAATCTGCTTGTGAAACGTTGGATATAACCTACAAAAGAATACTCTATTCTCTCTATACATTTTGGAATATATCGAGCTATTAGTAAATAGTAGGCAGTTAGTTACCTATTGAGTCAGTCCAAAAAATAGTTTCGAATCACTAATATTCACATAACCAATTCACATATTACTGGCCAAGTTACCTTTATATTGAGTTAAAATCATTTTAATGACTTGCAATTCTAAAGAAAAAGGATTACCGTTTTCTTCGGGACTGCTAATCCTGACTACTGGAAATTAACGTTACTATTAGTCATTATTTAATCACCAGCACTAAACCAGTACTTTAGAACCGCTCCTAAATATAAGGACTAGGATTAAGAACTAGAATACGAATTTAAATTGACTAATTTAAATAGAGCCAATTAAATTGCTACGTCATTCAGTAAATGCTAATTTGATGACCTCTAAATTAAAGAAGCGTTTATTCAGTTACTAATAATATCCAGGACTAGCGATATAAAAAGTACTTAATTACTGTTTCATTTAGTCTCTTAATTCCAGTGACTGGTATTCGAATAGTAGCTGTCAAAGTACTATAATTTACCACCAGAATAATATCAAATCACTACTAATAAATCAATACATTTGTTCACTATTTTAATAATACAATTAAGAAACAAGTACTCTTTTAATAATACAATTAAGAAACAAATACTCTTTTAATAATACAATTAAGAAACAAATACTCTTTCAATGATACAATTAAGAAATGGATACTGCTTTAATAATACATTTAAATCACTATTAATCCAAAACTAGAACAAACCACTCATTCCAAATCACCATCACTAAATCAATCTACTCACTCTTATTTAGTGATTGTAAATCACTGATTCAGTCGCTACTAGAAAACCACCAATAATTCAAAACTCATCACTATTCAACTACTCAAATTACCACATTAAATCACTACTAATTACTCATTCAATGTTGGGATATCTGGTTAGGTGTGGATTCAGATTGAATGCCTGGTTAGTAACTATGGATTCCTTTGTTACATAATGTCTTAAGGGCGATGGCTGGAACGGCACAGCTTTGGTTTCGGGATTGACCCCGAACAATGCGGCGTTCGCCAATCAGGCCGTTGGAATGCGACCAAACTATGACCTGTGCGTGGCCAGCACCAAGTCAGTGGTTGTCCGAAACGCAGCCGGTCCAATTCCAGCCCACTGGAGCGCCGTTCGGACGTCCGCCTAGAACTTGGACTCGCTCTGCTCCACAGCAACAACCTCCATCTCCAAGTCTACACCCAAAGGCAATTGCTTAACAGCAACACATGATCTGGCTGGCTTGTGCTCGCTGAAGTATTTGGCATACACCTTGTTGAACTCGCCAAATTGGGTGTCCATGTCGGTCAAGAAAATGTTGGCCTTGACAATGTGGTTCAAGCTGGAGTTGGAAGCCTCCAAGATGCTCGACACATTTTGAATCACCTGCTCAGCCTGCTCTGCAATCGTAGGCTCGGCAGACAATGGCTTGTTGGCCGCGGTGTATGGAATTTGCCCGGAAACGTAGATGAAACCTAGAATTAGTAATTGCTCTAGAGTCCGCTCATTTGCCTCTCTGGCTTGAGTTTTCCTGTATGAACATACCGTTGACTTTGATTGCCTGGGAGTAAGATGCTGCCGGGGGTGGAGCATTGGACGTTTTGACCTAAATGTTAGCGTTGGTGGCAAAATGCGGCGGGCATCCATACACAGTGGACACTTTCACTTTTCAAAGAACAAAGCGCCATCAAAAAAAGGAGCATCTAGTGGCTGGCAGCGGAAAAGGACGAGCCCCCGGGATCCTGTGCGTTTCCCTGCACCTCAATTCGGCCCTAGTTCCCGCTAGACCCTGGCACTTGGTCTTGATCGAAGACATACTGGAGTGATGATGTTCCTTTGCGACATTCTGTAGAGATTTCTGGTCTGAGCACGGAGCGTGTTGGTGAACATTTGTGGCCTCCTGAACCGGCGCGGCGGATAGCCCGTTTATATACCAGGCGCGGGACTGCACACAGCGGCGGCGGGTCTGCCGCTTGGGTTCCGAACGCTTTGGGTGTCATTGTGTCCTGTCCATTCTCTCTTCGGACCTCAGTCCACTTTATCAAGTAGAGTCAATTGCAGAATTTATTAAGGAGGGAATGCAATAGATCTTCCATCAAAAATTAAAAGATCACGCTGGTTTGAGACGAGCACACATTACCATGATGAGTCTAGTTGATCCGAGATATTATACCCTCTGGTTCAAGCAATGAGTAGTATCCCAAGGACACTCAGGACTATTTCTTCTTTCCCTTTTTCTTCTTCGACTTTTTCTTTTTCTTTTTGTTATCCGCCTGGTTTCCGGAATCCTGGAAATGTCCTTCGCCATTAAGAAAGGCATCGCTGAACTCGGAACCTATGCCGCCCTCTTTAGCGATCTCCTCGAGCTCATCCCACATACCCTCATTGTCCTTGTCGTCAGTATTTCCTGCGTTCTCCTTCAAAAGCCTCCATAATTCATTCACAAACAGCTCAATTCTCCCGAGTTGATTGAAGTGTACAATGAATACCCGGTAGTCTTCTGGTTTTAGGTGGCCGCAGTCGGGTAATGGTGTTCTGGGAGTGACCCTGAAGTCGTCACAAATGTGGGAGACAAGACGCCGACTGTATTCGCTGAAAGCCTGCCTGACTTCTGGCTTCTCGAAGTTCATCAAAATTTCTTTCAGGTCATCTAGACCATCGAGCGAAGCAATTAGCGTAGGAATGTCGCTTAAGCTCTCAGGCTTCTGAATTTCGGCCGCTGGATCCTGCTCCAGCGGGCCCACAGAGCTTGAATCCTGCTCCCGCGGGACCTCAGAGTCTGGATCCTTGCCATCCTTTGGAACGCCCTTGTCCAGACTCTTCTCTTTGAAAGCATCAGTTGCAAGCTGAGAGCCGTCGCCGCCTTCAACACACCCCGGTAGCCTGTACTGTTCGGCGTTAAAGCTGAAGAACAAATCCCTCGCGTCAGCAACCTTGCCAATCCATGGGAAAAGCAACATTTGAATATCTTGGGTGTAATGCTCGTAGGCATCATCGGTGTTCTTCTTGATGATATTTTTCAGAATAAGGTTGCGGATCATCAAACAAGTGCAAGTGATGAGGTTGGCGACAAGCAGCTCGCTCAAACGCACATCATAATCCACCTCTATCTCCGCTGCTGAAATGAAAAATTCGTGTAGCATCATCAGCTCTTCGACCGGCGAGATTTCCAAAGCGCCAACACGCGAGAACCTGTACTTGCTCTGGCGGTCCGGCGAATCGCCTCGCATCCCGGTGACGAATTCGTAGATGTAATTGATAAGGGTCATGGATGGATTGACCGAGTGCGTCAAAAACCAGATAAGCGAACGGCGCAAGCCTTTGCACATGAACAATTCGTCGAGCAAAGCCATGGCACATTGTGGGTTGCGGAGCAAAATGAGCTCAAAATTTGTGGTTGCGTGCATGGAAATAAGAGGCATTTCCTCGCTGGCTTTCACGAGCAACTCCTCGCGGGCTGGAGACACCAAGTACTTGTGGATGCGGTCAGGGCTTATTTTGCAGCTGCGGCCAAGCATTTCGTCACGGATGCTTCTTGCCACGGTGTTGACGGTGACCTGGCCCACGCGGTTCACAAAGGTCTCGACATCTTCGATCTTGGCCAACAGGAGGAACTCGAGGGCTTGCTGCATCTCGAACCAGGCGAAGAAGAAATGGTCGGACAACAGTTCATCACCCAATCGATTCAGATCGTCCTGGAGCGCAAGAAACGCCGGCGCAAAGCTAGTGTTTGCGCCGCGGGCGAAGTCCCGCCAGTCCCTGCCCTCGGCGTCAAACTCGATTTCGTCAACCTTCTGACGTTTGGCCATGCCGAAAACACCCGCAGAACCGTCTGGGCCATTTTCCTCGGGCACAGACGCGTTGTCCTCGTCGTCAGATACAAAGTACCCAAACACATACTTGATGTCCTCGTCGAACTGATCCTGGTAGTAGAGATCCACGCACAAGTCAAAGCATCCGCCCAAGGAGGTGGAGCGGCGAAGAAGACGCTCGTAGAACGCTTCTTCGTCGAAGCGCGGCGAGATCTCGCTCCTTTTGCTGTAGTCGTCAACGGGCGTCAAGGGATACTGAGAGCGTAGGATCAACAAGGCCACCGCAAAGAGGCGTTTGTCGCGGAAGATGGAGCCGCAGCCTCGGGCCGTGCGGGCAAGCGGGTCATAGAAGTTGATGAGCGAGTCGTGGCGGAGATCGTGCTCCAACCTGTCGTCTTTGAGACACACCGATGGGGCAGCGTATGGTGGGGGCGTCTGGTCCAAGACATACGCCAAAACACAGCGCACAGCAGACAGGCCCAAGAGCGCCCGCTTGACCAAGGCCGGCGTGTCGATGTAGTCCAAGTTGGTCTTCCAGGCCTCCTGCTCTAGCTCGCGGTCCATCTCGAGCGCAAGCCCCACCACACTGGTGTGGGTTTTCCAAAGCCGGAGAAGATAGTCGGTGTACGGGTTCAAGGCCACGCTGTAGGGGCTGCCGTCCTCGGGCACAAACAAGTCGTACAAGACCATGACAATGACGCAGTTGATGTAGTAGAGGAGCTTGAGGCTGGACCAAGAGTCGCACTCGGCGGACTTGGTGCCGATCAGCGGGAGCCAGAACTGGGCGGTTTCCTCCCACTGCAGAGGCGTGGTGTGGAGGTAGCGCACCGTCATTTCCTCGTCCGTGCGCAACACGCGGTTGATGGCCTGGAGCACTTCGAAGAAGCGGGCCGAGAGCGTGAAGCGGAGCGAGGCCACGTCGGGGTTTTCGATCGTGAGCCAGGACTTGCCTCCCAACTCGACCGTGGGATTGGGGTCGTCGTCGTCGGTGGACTCGTTTTCGTCGTGACCGGAGGTGTCGGGCGGCTCGCTGGCGGCGGACGAGGCGTGCTGGGCCGCGTCATGACGAAGGTTTAGTAGCGTTTGGTACGAGAGTGTGATGGCGGCGCTGCTCAAGGTGGCCACGCTCAATGGCACGGCTTCGCTGTCCTCCGGCTGGGTGTAGGGATCGCAGAGGCCCGCGAGGATGAGGAAGAGTTTTCGGGCCAACTTGTCCTTGGGATCTAGCTTCAATGTGTGGAGGAGACGTTGGTGGGAGGAAAACGGGTCGACGTTGGATGCAGTCACCGGGAGCTCGAACTCCATGGTGTGTTCCTCGTCCATGGCTCACAGAGAAGCCAGGACTTGGGGGGAAAGGCAAAAGGCGACCGGCAGACGCTGGACGGCAAATGGGAGCAGGTGCCAGGGGGCCAGGAAGGCAGAAATAGGGCAGTTTTCGGGGCAGCTTTGCGCAAAGTCGGGGGGTTATGTGGCTGCGTTGATTGGCGGGATAGCAGAGACGCGTGGGGCATGCAGTTGCCAGGAGGGTCAGAACGGGGAATGGGGACAGGAGTGGGATGGAGTCTTGAGGCAGGCCATCAGGCGGAGGGAGTTTTTCGAGCGCGGAGGCGCGGGCACGTGACGTGGCCAAACGGGAGCGGGCCGCGGCACCTGCAGCCAGGCGCAACGTGCAGCGGTTGCAACAGTTGCAACAACAACAGCGGGTTGCTGGAGCAGTCCGAAACAGCCGAAGCAGTCCGAAACAGCCGAAGTAGTCCGAAACAGCCGAAGCAGTCCGAAACAGCCGAAGCGGTCCGAAGCAGTCCGAAGCAGTCCAAAGCAGCCCGAAGCAGTCTAAAGCAGTCCAAAGCAGCCGAAGCAGCCCGAAGCAGCCGAAGCAGCCCGAAACAGCCCGAAGCAGCCCGTAACAATCACCCGAAGCTGCAGACCCCAACTACACCGGACGCAGGGCAAACACTAGCGCCAAGCCCTTGCCGAAGATGCCGCGGACCTTGGCGGCATCGCGACGGGCATAGGCCACCAAGACAGCCATGCTACAGGCAAAGGCCACGCGCTCGATGCGCAAGTTGCGGGGCGAGGGAATCGGAGAGACCAAGGTGCCCAAGGCGCGCGGGGCGACGAAAAGCGCCAACTCCTTGCGGCGCAGGGCGGAGTCGACGAAGCAGCTGAAGCCGGACAAAAACAGGCCCGAGGCCACGCAGATGGTGTCGTCCCAGCGGGTGCGAGGCACGTGCGGGAAGAGGCGCGGGAAGAGACGGGTGCGGGCGAGGCACACGCCGTACCAGCACAAGGCAATGAAGGAGGCCAAGAACGCGGAGGAGCGGAGCGAGGCTAGCACGGCGCGGCGGGCGCGGACGGCCCAGGGCCCCGAGCGGCGGCCCGCGAGGAGCATGACCAAGTTGATGGAGCCGTACAACTTGAAGGCAAACGCAAAGCCGCGGACAAAGCGATACAAGGCGTGCACCTCGCACGAGCGCGTGGTGAAGGCATGCACGCACTCGCAGTCGAGCGGCTGGTTGCGCACGAGCAGCACGCGGTCTAGCGGCTGGCCAAGGCGGCGCGCGTAGGCGTGGAGCACGTCGGACTCGGCGCCGTAGCGGGCCGTGCCCTCCTTGATGGCCTTGAGCACCGAGACTATTTCGGGATCCATGTCGGCGGCGGAGGTGATCCAGTTGCGGTACGCCGGCGGGAGGCGGTCCGGGTGCAAGAACCACGCGTACATGATGAGCGAGGAGGCGGCCACAAAGAGGAGGCCGTCGCCCGCCAGCGACCAGTCGCGCGCGCTGACGCCGGCCACGGACCGCGCGAGCCCCGCCGAAAGCACCGTGTCGACGGCGCGCGTCCCCACCAAAAGCGTGAGGTCTAGCGAGTGCTGGCGGCCGTACGGGAGCACGTGACGCTGGTACGCCCGGAACGTGGCGGCCGCGGACACAAAGCTGGCCGCGAGGGTGGCGGCAAACGCGACTTTGCGGCCGCCGCGCCCGCTGTGCCGGAGCGCGCCGTGCACAAGGGGCTCGAGCACACTGACCCCGAGCACCAATTTGGCGGCCAATGCCGGGAATTTCTGCGGCTTGAGCGCGGCGAGGAGCGTTTTGCGGGTGCGCCGCAAACTCTCGCCATAGTCGCCTTTTTTGATGGCGCGCGTGAGGTGCGACACGAGACGGGGCACCGTCACGTAGAGGTACGCATACACGTACGCCCGGGCGGCGGGGGCGGCCACGTGGTGGCGGAGATGGTGGAGTGCCACGTGACGGGCGACGGTCATTTTGGACTGCAGGCGGTAGGGGGCGGCAGGGGTGAAACCAGAAAGGCGGCAGGGGTGAAACTAGAAAGGCGGAAGGGGCTGCACAGATGTGAACCACGGGGTTCAAGGGGTGAAGTCGGTGCTGGGGCGGGGATGGGCTGACACGGGGCTGGCACCGAGCGGAGGGTGGTACGGATTTAGAAACGAGCGGAGGGCGAGGCCGATTGGGGGCCGGGGGTTTAGGAGACGAGGGAAGAGAAATGGGGTGAGGTGGGATCGGGATGAAGGTGGTTGTGCAGCCTGGGGTAGGCCGAGGTGTCTGCAGGCGGCCGCGCAGACCCGTACCGCCGCGCAGATCCGTGCAGCCGGGCGCGTGCCGAGGCCGCGCCGGTAGAGGTGAGCGGGTTCGGTAGGTTTCGAAAGGTTTCAAAAGGGGTTTTTTTGGTTTCAGCATTGTTTCAACATTGTTTCAGCATTGTTTCAGGATTGTTTCAGCCTCGTTTCAGCCTCGTTTCAGCCTGATTTCAGCTTGGTTTCAGCCTGGTTTCAGCTTGGTCTCAGCCTGGTTACAGCCTGGTTACAGTCTGGGAGGGTCTGAAATGTACGGATGCGCGAGCGGGCGCGTGCCGAGGCCGCGCCGGTAGAAGTCTCAGGAAGTCTCAGGAAGTTCGGGCGGTTTAGGGTGGTTTCGCGCAGAATCAGTTTCAGCCTTGTTTCAGCCTTGTTTCAGCCTTGTTTCAGCTTGGTTCCAGCTTGGTTTCAGCCTGAGCCTGGTCTCAGCCTGGTTACAGTCTGGTCTCAGCCTGGTTACAGTCTGGAGGCTGGGAGGTACGGCTGCGGGCGCTCATTCGCGCGCGTCGACGACGCCCTGCACACAGGCGCCGTGCGCTGGCAAAACCAACACCTAGCCTCTTGCTCTCCCTTCTTCTAGTCTCTCATTTCACGTTTTCAAAACAAGCCGACACACCGCCCCCCACGTTGTCGCCCGTGACCATTACTGCACCCAGTCGCTGTCTGCCGGCCCGGCCTCCCCTCCCCCTGGCCCCACTTTTAGGTTCCCTCCCCGGTCCCGCTGACCGTCACATCAACCACCCCCTGACATGAAAATAAAAGAAATCAATAGAACGTCGACCATCGCATGGAGCCATGACGTCATCCCGCTCTTGGCCGCCGCCAGCGTCGCCGGCGCCGTCGACTTGGACTTTTCCTCGTCGTCCACCTTGGAGTTGTGGGACCCCTTTGGTCCTGCATCCAACGCACCCGTGTTCTCCGCCACCGTCGACCACAAGTTCTACGCCTTGGCCTGGCTGAGCCCCTTCGACGCGTACGCGCGTGGTGTCTTGGTCGCCGCCCTCGAGACCGGCGTCGTCGAGTTCTACAATGTCGACGCGTTGATCAAGTCCGCCTCCTTGCAAGACGCCACGATATTCTCGTCCTCCAAGCACAAGGGCGCGGTCAAGTCGTTGCTGTTCAACGCGCTCCAGCCCCACGTGTTGGCGCTGGGCGGGCAGCACGGCGAGATCTACGTGTGGGACTTGCGCACGTTTGCCGAGCCGTACCTGCCAGGCCGGCCCATGACGCCCATGGACGAGGTTTCGTGTGTGGCCTGGAACAACGCCGTGCCCCACATCATGGCCTCCACCAGCAACGCGGGCTACACCAGCATCTGGGACTTGAAGTCCAAGCGCGAGGTCTTGCACTTGTCGTACAACGGCTCGCTTGGCCGGGCCGACTTTTCC
Organism: Metschnikowia orientalis; assembly: GCA_002893665.1. Taxonomy (NCBI): domain Eukaryota; kingdom Fungi; phylum Ascomycota; class Pichiomycetes; order Serinales; family Metschnikowiaceae; genus Metschnikowia; species Metschnikowia orientalis. The sequence goes on along the minus strand of NXGZ01000018.1, from coordinate 205,242 downwards.
CACGTGGCCTGGCACCCCTCGCAGCTGACCAAGTTGATCACCGCCAGCCAGAGCGACCTGTGTCCGTTGATCATGTCCTGGGACTTGCGCAACGCCTCCGAGCCCGAGATGGTCTTGCACGGCCACGCCAAGGGCGTGTTGTCCTTGGACTGGTGCGCCCAGGACCCCAACTTGTTGATCTCCTCCGGCAAGGACAATGCCACCTTCTTGTGGAACCCCATCTCCGGCACCAAGCTCGGCGAGTACCCCACCGCCGCCAACTGGGCCTTCTCCACGCTTTTTGCGCCCCGTGCCCCCGACGTCATCGCCACCGCCTCCTTTGACGCCAAGATCATAATCCAGACCTTGCAGGACACGTCGCCCCCGGTCTCCGAGACTGTCAAGTCCAACAACGACGACGAGTTCTGGTCCAACATCGCCTCCGCCGAGGTCCAGCAGGCCGTTTTCGACGTCCACCAGGCCCCCGCCTGGTTGAAGAGACCCTGCAGCGCCAGCTTCGGCTTCGGCTCCAAGCTCGTCTCCGTGAAGAACTCCGACGGAAAGGGCGTCGTCTGCATACAGAAATTCCTGTCCAACAACCCCGCCAACGGCGTGTTGTCCGAGTTGTCCAAGGCCGTCTCCTCCGACGACTATGCACAGATCCTCGCTGCCAAGTTGTCCGACCCGGCCTCCCTTGACAAGGAGGACTGGGAGGTCTTGGACAGATTGGAAAAGCATGGCAAGAGCCATTTTTTCAAGTCCATTGTCGATGCCTCCGCTCCTGCCGAGCCGTTTGACGTCGACCTGGATTTGTTGCCCCCCGCAGACGATGACTCGGCTCCCTTGGACCTCGACAACGAGGACGAGTTTTTCTCCAATCTCTCCAAAGACGTCCAAGAAAAGAAGTCTCAGGGGTCTATCCAGCCATATGTTCCCACCGGCGAATTCAGAATCATGAACGAGCCTGGATCCTCCGTCGAATCTCAGTTGGCAAGGCTTCTTCTAGGCAACAAAATCCCCGACGCGGTTTCCTTGTGCTTGAAGGAAAACAAGTTGACCGAGGCTCTTATTTTGGCTTTGGACCAAGATGACGCCGTCAGAACCAACGTGAAGAACTTTTATTTCACCCATTCCGAGGCAAACGCCACTTCTCGCTTGATCTACTCGGCTTCCTCCAAAGACATCTCAGACATTGTGGCCAACGCAGATATTTCCGACTGGCGCGATATTGCCGCTAGTATCTCCGCTTATTGCAAAGATGAGGAGGATTTCAACCATAGAATCATCGAGTTGGGTGACCGCATCATGTCGAGTAACAACACAAGCAAAGAAGGCCGCGACCAGGCTTTCGCTTGCTACTTGGCGGGTAGTGCCTTGGACAAGGTCTCTGCCATTTGGCTCAGTGACTTGCCCGTTTTAGAACAACAGTTGTTACAACAGCATTCGGGTAATATTTCCACTCCGTTTGATGCAAGATACTTGGCACTCTCGGGATTTGTTGAGAAACTCTCCGTCTACAGGCTGATCTCGAAGATCTCAGGACCCCTCGCGGGACCCTCCATCGAACCTGTGTGCAAGGCGATCTTCGAGTTCTCCAACATGGCTGCCGCCAGCGGCTTCTTCGACTTGGCTGACAAATTTATGGCTATTTTGCCTGAGGATTTTGCTGGTGTCAAAAGTGAGAAGGACCGTATTGCCAAAGCCACTGGAACTATCGCAACCACCAAAAAGGCAAGCAACCTCTCCAATGGTCATGGCAGACATGGCCGCTACTCTGTTGGGAACAAAGCAGCTAGCCACATTCCACAGGCGACGAACCTCTCGAGGACTCCTTCCGCCATGGCTGTTCCCTCGATCGCCCAGCCTCAGGCCGGTTTCGCTCCTGCAGCTTCTTTACAACCTTCCGCAGCAGCAAACCCTTACGTTCCTGGCGTTCCAGCACAGGCTTCTTTAAACTCGATGAATCCATACAATCGCCAAGCTGTGGGAGAGAAGCGCCCTTCTTTCAGCAACGGGCCAGTGCAACCGCTAGGTGGCCCTCAGAATATGGGACCCGCTCCAATTGGTGCTGTCCGTCCGCCATCGACTCCTGCTTTTACTCAGCCATCGACCATGCCAATGGGCCAGCCCATGTACTCCGCACCTCCACAAACGGGAGCGGTTGCGCCACCACCACCAAGTGTGAAAAACGATACGGAAGGCTGGAATGATTTGCCAGAGACTTTCAAAGCACCAAAACCCGCTGCTCGCAGGACTCCAGCACCAGTATCAGCATTGGGCTCAGGATTCGTGAAATCACCCACTAAGCCGGTGGCACCCACTCCAAAGGTAGCTGCTGGGAGAAACATATCAAACTCCATTCAGCCCCCACCTCCCAAGACTCGCACAGCGTCCAAAGGCTCGCAACCAGGAACACCGGCCGTTTCCAATTCTCCATCTTTCAGTGGACGTTATGCACCAATGGAACCAGCCTCACCAGTTGCTGGCGCAAACGGCTTGCCCAGTGCACCAGTAGCTCCAGTGAAGAGCAGTGCACCCCCTAAAAATCCATATGCGCCAGCTGCCACCCCATCCGCCAAGATCTCCTATGCTGCTCCTCCAACCAACAACTTTGTTGCTCCACCCGCAGCAAAACCGGTGGCTAACCCATATACTCCCCCTTCCACAAGTGCGCCTACATTTGGTCCTAGAAGAGGGATTCACGGTAGGTCTGGGTCTCAGCTGAGCGTGAAAAATGGAACCCCTTCGTTAAGCAGACAAACATCTCAGACATTCTTCCCACCCCCACCTATGTCTAGGCCACCAGGTGCATCATCTAGACGAGGATCCCAATCCAACCTTGCGCAAGCTAATGGACCTAGCGCACCCGCACCCAAAAGCGTCGAGAGCTCGGCAGCAGGTCGTTATTCACAACCAAGCAACGGCACCAGCCAAACCCCGAATAGATATGCATCGCCAGCAGTTCCTCCCCCTCCACCAGGGGTGCCAAGATCCAGACAGGCCACACCATTTGAAAATCAATTTGGCTCAGGAATCCCGGAGGTAGCAACTCCTCCCACCAATCAGTATGCGCCACCGCCAGCTGCATCTAGCAAACCAGCTTCTTTGCCATCTAATCAATACGCACCTCCGGCCCCAAACCCACCAAACCCCGCTCCGCCAAGCAACCAATTTGCGCCACCTCCACCTTCAAGCAAACCGGCACCACCGCCTACGAACCAGTACGCGCCACCTTCCTCAACTGCCACCCCCGTGGCGCCAACGAATCAGTACGCGCCACCTCCCCCAGCATTGAACCTGGCACCCCCTCCAGTTAATCAATTTGCACCACCTCCTGTCTCAAGAACACCAGCACCGGCACCCGCAGCAAACCAGTACGCGCCAGTGGCACCACCACCTACCTCTGGTGCTAATATGGGCAGTGTGCCACCACCACCAATGGCAAGGAAGCCTTCTGGTGCTCCGCCAGCAAATGTTCAAGGCCCTCCAGAGAACATTGCTAATGTGTCGCAATCCCCACTTCCCGCGTCTTCGGGACTCCCCGACTCCAGAACGGATCAGGAATCCATCAAGGCACAATTTACAGCTCAATTGGGTAAAATAAAGCCAGCAGCACCGCAAAAGTACGCTAAGCACGTTGCGGACATGGAGAAGAGATTGAACATCTTGTTCAGTCACTTGGGCAACGGCAGCTTGTCTCAAGGATCTGTCAGCTTGTTGGGCAAGGTGGCAAATGCGTTGGAGAACAAAGACTTCACGAGCGCAGCTTCTTTCAACCAGGAGATTAGTACAAGCAACCCCACCGAAGCCGGCGACTGGCATACTGGAGTGAAACGGCTTGTGACCATGGCGGAAGCGTTTAACTCTTGAGAAAGGCGGAAACTCGAAAAAAGGCGCAATGGGCAGCAAGAATGAGGTCTGTTTCGTCGAAGGGATTTCTTTTATTATACATAATCTTACAAAATACTGTACATCTTGGTCTCAGCATGTAGGAACGCACACATGGCGCCGAACACGATGACAGTGACTATCATCACATACCAAGCTTTGGTTGCGGGTCATCATTGCTAGATAGAATCCTCGGAGAGTCGAGTTTGGCGATTCCTCTCAACAAATTCTTGGTCGACACAGGCTTCCATTTCTCTTTCTTGTCGTTGCGGCTCATGAAAGACTCCACCATTTTCGTTACGTTTGGAACCAAGAGCTCATTCTGGACCTTTTCGATTAGCCCGAGGCTCTGCTTGAGCTCATACAGAATGTAGAATAGCTGGTCAACGTTTTGCACGAGGTTATTCTGGATGAGTCCTTCTGTGTGGCGAGCAGAGACATCCACACTTTTGACCAACAGACCGGCGGCTGTAGAATCCGTGGGATCCGGCTTTGCACCAATAACCTCCTCCAAAACCTCGTGTCCACCGCGCCTTCCATCTTTGGCGAGATAGTCACGGAGGGAATTGAGGTTGGGCTCCAGGGTCTCGGCAGCAATGGACAAGCCGCGGATTTTGCGAAGATTCGAGTCCAAGGCCTCGCGCCACTGGAGCTTTTCGAGTTCGAGCAGCCGTAGCTTGCGCTTAAAGACCTCTATGCTTTCCTTGTTGGATTCATTCAACGGGTTTGCTTTGATGATGCGACGACCGGGGAGCTTTTCCGGCTCCTCGTTCTGTGATAAACTGTACCAGCTGGTGGAGATCGAGCCGTCGACCAAATCGGCCAACAATTCGTGGTTGATGATTTTGGCGATGCCTCTGGCGGTCTCGGAGTCCTTCGCGTCGAGGCCTCGGTCCGTGGAGCTCGTGGGCGCGTCATCGGCCGCGTCCAAGGACTTCTTGAAACACCAGCTCAATAGCTGTCGCATCTGGTTGGGCTCGGGGATCGAGGAGTCCAACAGCTTGTAGTACTCCTCCGCCGAGACCTGCGAATGCGGCTTTGCCGAGTAGCCATTGCCCACCGACAGCTGGCGCTTGCCTCTGTTGTTGTACGAGGACCGTCGCTTGCTGTTGACGGAGGTGTCCACGGAGTCGTCTGCGTTGGACAAGTCGAGCAAGTGGTGGGACACCTGCTCCGAGTAGGGCTGGGCGGAAGGCGCCAGGGGCAGGTTCTTCTTGTGGGGCCTGCCGCGCGGTCTCTTTGGGGCGTGGAGTCCGGTTCCTGGGTCCTTGCGGCCACGTTTTGAGGCCTGGCGGGCGTGCGGACCATCCAGGAAAAGGGCAGGCGAGGGGGCCCAGTTGTCGGGGGAGTCGAGTTGAGCGGTGACGCGTTTGAGGCGGGAAATGGGGGTGCTTGCGGAATGGATGGGCGACTCGGACGGGTCCCGGGGCGGCAGGTCTTGGCGGGGGGCCGGGTTGGTGCTGGGCGGCTTGCGGGGGGTCGACTGCTGGGGACTGCGGGTTCTGGTACCGGCGGAAAGAAGTTGTTTTAGGGTATTGTGAGAGCCAAGTAAGGACTGGGTCTGACTGGACCGTAGGGGAGGGTTTAGGGAGTCGTCGGATTCATCGGAGCTAAAGTCGTTGCGCAGCTTGACGTATTTAATTCCAGGAAGGGGTTTTTGGTGCCGAATTTGGGAATGTGGCGGGTTTTGATGTGACGCATTTGACGGATTTTGAGGCTGGGCATTTTGTAAAGGGGTTTTTCTGGGTCTTCCTCGTTTAGCCTTGACGGCGGGGATTTTAGGCGGCATGGAGGGAGGATCGACTCATGTAACTGGGGCCTAAAAGGAGACGACAGAAGAAGAGTGGTAGGGGGAAATTGCAAGGGGCGCGAAGGGGTGACGGTGCAAAACTGGGAGACGCAGGAACGTATAAAGATGAAACGGCGATGAAACAGGGGTGAAACGATGATGAAGCACGGGTGAAACGATGATGAAACACGGATGAAACGATGATGAAGCACGGGTGAAACGATGATGAAACACGGGTGAAACGATGATGAAGCACGGGTGAAACGATGATGAAACACGGGTGAAACGATAGTGAAACAAATAAAACACAGGCGTAACGACGTAACAAACGAATCGGACACGGACGAAACGCAATAAAAGGCCCAAGTGCGGTATGCGCGAAGCGATGTTATGGTGCGCTGAGACTGTTGATGTGGGAGGTGGCGCGCACGTGACGAGAGCGGGGCACGCGCACGACCCGGCGCGGCCGCGGCCGCCGCCGCCAACAACAAGCCGCCGCCGCCACCGGCAGGGCCGCCACCAGCACGTCCCCGAGAGCATCACGTGCGCCGCCCCACACGTGACACCCGTGCCTCCCAAGCGGCCGCATTCCACCATCGCAAGGACCCGCAGCCTCCACACCATGGAAAACCCCCAGTTCTCCCCCTGCGGCGACTACATCGCCGTGGCCCACAGCGGCACCGTCGACGTGCACCCCGTCCAGCCGCACGGCGGCCCGCCGCGGTCACTTGACTTGCGGCACGTGTTCCGGCGCCACTGGCGCCAGGCCGGACGGCCCGGCGGGGCCGACACACCCGTACCTCCGGCCGTCTCCCTCCTTCGCTGGGAGGCCGTCGCCCGCCAGCAGCCGCTGTCCAAGTTGGCCGTGGCCGCGTCCTGGCGCGGCTCGGCGCTCTGCGTCGTGCTTGTTCTTGCCGAGCCCGAGCCCGTGGTCATCGAAATCGACTCCTTTGGCGCCGACGCCATCCAGTGGTTCCCCCCCGGCGCCGCCCCGCCCGCCACCGGCGCCTATACCAACTCCACAATGCTAGCGGTGTTCTCCAAACTCAACCTCGACGTCAAGGTGTACTCGCTCCTCGGCACGCACGTGACCTTGACGGTGGCCAAGCCCACGGGCATGCCGCTTCTTTTCCACCCGAGCCACCCGGGCGTGTGGTCGGTGATGGCGGTGCCGTACTACGCGCGGAACCTGGCCGAGCGGCTGCGGATGCAGCGGCAGGCGCTGGCGACGGCGGCGGCGCCTCGGCTTTCTCACTACTTCTCCGACGGCCTTCTGTGCACGCTCTTGGCCGACTTGGCCATGCCGCCCGACGCCGGCGGCTCGGTCCGCTGCTCGTGGGCGCCCTCCGGCCGCTGGCTCATGTGCCACGACCCGCTGCTGCGCTTGCTGGCCGCCGGGGTTCTGGTGTACCTGATGTTTGGGGTGCACGGGCGCGCCGCTGGCGCCGGGTTTGGGCTGGCGGGGCCGGGCGACCTTGGGCCGGTGGGGTCGGGCGGGTCCGGGCCGATGGTGACCTTTCCGGGCGATTCCATGCCGGTGGCATGGGGCAGCGTCGGCGGGGCGGACTACATTGTGCGGCACGCGGCGAAATTCGACCTGGCGGCGCTGGCGGCGGTTGCCGTTCAGCTCTTGGACGTGCAGCGGCTCGTGACGTGGCCGGCGGAGGAGGTGCTGGTGGGCGGCGGCACGGTGTGGTCGCATTTCCGGGATTTTGACGGCGAGGTGAGGTACTCGCGGTTGGGGCGGGTGCCGCCGGCGGCGTTTGCGTGGGAGCGGTGCTTGGACTTTGGCGGGCGGCACGTGCTTGTGTCGGAGCGGAGCGTGGTGGTGTTCCGGGTGGAGGCGGACGGCGGGCGGCGGCTTGTGGCGGTGCCGGAAATGGCGGTTTTTGGCGGGCTGCGGTTTCTCAACGTGGGCGAGGCCGGCAGCGGCTTGTTGATGGCCTTCAGCGACCACGTGTCGGTGGTGCTGGCCGAGGGGCACGAGGTGCTTGTGACGAGCCGGTATGAGTTTTCGTCGGTGGAGTTTTACGAGCGGCCGGGGCACGTGGTGATCAATATGGTGGAGGCCACGCCTAGCGGGCCGGTTTGTCGCCAAACGACGAGGCTGCTGGACGTGGAGAGGCCTGAGGTGACGGACACTTTTGAGGGCAAGCGGCGGTCCTAGAGGAGGGGTCTTTTCGGCGTTTATTATATATACAAGTTGTCACGGGATGTATTTGTAGAACTGCAGCGTCAGAGTGGAGCCAGAGTGATCCGCGGGAAGAAGCTTAAGGCTGCCTGGGTGAATCCTGGGTGAATCCAGGGTGATACCTGGGTGAAACCATCCTGAAACCATCCTGAAACCGTCCTGAAACCAGAGTTAAACCAGAGAGAAATCAGAATGGAACCAAAAAGAAGCTCAAATCAAACCCGGCTGAAACCATTCTGAAACCAGAGTGAGACCCAAGTGAAACCAGGGTGAAACCAGGGTGAAACCAGGGTGAAACCACTCTGAAACCAAGCTAAGGCTGAAACCACTCTGAAACCAAGCTAAGGATGAAACCATTCTGAAACCAAGCTAAAAGGCTGAAACCACTCTGAAACCAAGCTAAGGCTGAAACCATTCTGAAACAAGCTAAAAGGCTGAAACCATTCTGAAACAAGCTAAAAGGCTGAAACCATTCTGAAACCAAGCTAAGGCTGAAACCATTCTGAAACCAAGCTAAGAGGCTGAAACCACTCTGAAACCAAGCTAAAAGGCTGAAACCACTGTGAAACAAAGCCAAAAGGCTGAAGCCATCCTGGCCATCGCGTCCTCAGCTGCTCTTCTTCTTAGGCGCACCCTTGCTTCTCTTCTTGCGGTCCGCCACCATCTTCACCCGGTATTGCTCCTTCGGGTCCACCAACTTTAACTCCGGAAACCACTCCTTGAAATCCTTAAACGTTGGTGCCGTGTCGTTGCGCCCATAGTAGGCCGCAATCTCCGGTCCCTTCAACGGCGCCCGCAAAACCTTGGCTCCGTTGCGGATCCCCGCTGGATTGTAGCTTTCGCCAAAGATCTGCGCCGAAAGCTTCTTTACCGCCTTCACCTGGTTCTTGCTTATTTGCAACAATGTCATTTAAGCCAGAGTGGATAGGTATGTTGGAGCTGAGAAAAGATGTTTTGCGGACGCGCACCCGTACCCCCGAGCGCGGCTGCGCACCTGCCGCCTTGGGTTTCACGCTGGTTTCACGTAGGTTGCAGGTTGGTTTCAGGTTGGTTGCAGGTTGGTTTCAGGTTGGTTTCAGCAGCGTTTCATGTACCGTCGCATGCGTCCATGTTGGCTTGGCGCCGCGGGCACCACCCGCCCGCACCCGTTTCGTTTTCTAAGTAGTTCTTTTGACCCTCTTTTCTTTTTTGCATCTATATCCACCAAGCCAAATTGCCGCCTTTTAGGCATACCACCTGAATAGTGCCCAGCTGCTTTTCTGTTGTTAACCCATTCTACCCGGGCTCTGTTGTTTTTTTCTGCTATTTTCCTCCAACCATCTTTTTTCTGCTTTGTTGTGCCACCTTTTGTCTATTTCGGTATCTGCTCCCTTGTTACGCCCAGAGTCGCCTCCATCTCGTCCCTCCACTTCATCCTTTTACTCCCATTTCGTCCCTTTTACCCCTGTTTTACCCCCGTTTCGTCCCTGTTTTACCCCTGTTTTACCCCCGTCTCACCCCCGTTTCACCCCCGTTTCACCCCCGTTTCATCCCCGTTTGATCCCTTTCGCCTCAGTCTTGCACCCGCTGGTCGCAGTCGCGCCCGTGCCACCACCTAGCCGGCCCCGCGCACTCAGCCTCCATGCATCCCTCAAGCCCCTCCTTCCTGACTTCTCTTCTCGACTTCCTCCACTTTCTGTGGAATTTGCAACTTCTCCATGTCCTGGCTCCCTCAGCTGAGTCCACTGCGCCTGAGCCGACGCCTTCTGGCGTCCAGCGCCCGCAGAAGGCACTCCCAAACCTCCCTGCCCCGGGCCTCCCACCACATCCGACAGTCTCTCCACGACTTCGCCTACCCCGACTCCGATTTGCATGACTCCGGCCGCCGCGCCTCTCTGGAGATCCCCTTGGACGACCATGATCTCCTCGAAGATGCCCTCAAATCAGACCCAAACGCGCTCCGGCGCCAGTTGGACCAGGTCCTTGGCCTTTCTCTGAAGGCTCCCCTCTGGATGACCGACCACGAGCCGCTAGAGGCCTCAGAAAGATCCCCGGAATCCTCGGAGCCTGGCATGCCCTCACCATTCTTGGACCAGCCCGACTCCCACCGCTACCTGGCCTCTCTGGATCGTGACCTGCCTGTGCAAGACCCTTTTCATTCGGCAGAGTCGGCCGATCCGGATCTTACCTACAATATCCCCATGATCACGTTGAACGAGCCGCTGTCGCCCGTTGCGCAGCCCGGTCTGTATGACCCGGACCTCGAGGCCGGCCTCTTTCTCCCGCCCCACAGTTCCGTGCCGCGTCCTGCCGCCTCCTCCCCTTCAAAGATCATCGGGCTCTTGACAAGAATTTCCGACAGAGTCGCCGGCTCCAATAATCCCCCGACGCCGACCGTTGACACCCATCCAGACTCCTTCTCCTCGTCATCCCACCTACCTCTTGCTCCGCAGGACTCCGCCGTCGCCTCCTCCACCTCCGTTTATTCCGACGTCCGTCTGTCCCGCTCCCTCACGCCGGTCCCCTCCGTTCCACTGATATCCCGCAGCCATGCGTCCCTGCGATCTCTGAGCCCCGACAGCATCAACTCGGTGGCCCTCAATGATGGATCGGTTACAGACCTTGCGGTGCCCACCGCCCGTCCCCGTCGCAGCCTGCTGCGCGAGACCCGGTCTCCCCGGCCTCTGTCGGTGTCCGAATCAGCCGACCAACCCCTAATGCACTCTCCTGCCACCACTGGCGCTTCTCCTGAGATTTTCGGCAAGTCGCTAGGCATCTTTCCGCCCGACTCACCCTTCCGCATGCTGTGCCACCGCATAGCCTCCAAGAAAATCACTAACTCCGTAGTCTTGACGATGATCTTGTGTCAGACTTCTGTGCTTGTGGCTCGTCAGTGGACTGCTGACGCGTTCGCCATGGAGACTTACGCCAACTACGCCGACTGGGTCTTGCTCGGTCTCAACATCTTCTACTCCATCGAGATCGCAATCAAAGTCGTGGCATATGGGCTTTTTGATGATCGAGTGTTATTCCAAACTCTAGACTTGGACTACCCTACTAGCAGCATCACATACACTTGGAAATCATTTGTGTCAAGCGCCAGGCGCTTTCTTAGCATCTTCCGCCCCCGGACTCCTGCCGCCCCTGGCGTCCCCAAAAAGCTGCTGTCACCAATCCTGTTCTCCTCCTCCTCAGACTCCCCCGTCCCAAAGAACCCGTTTCTGAGCAAATATCTGCCTCCGCCCGAGCGTCCTGGCATTCGCACTGCTTCTTCCTCCGCGAGCTTGGCCGACACTGCCCCGCCTCCACAAAGACTCTTTGAGCGCAACACTTTTCTCAAGACAAACCGCCTTCACAAGTCGATAGACGAGTTGAACCTCAAAAGAGCTTACCTTCGAAGCAGCTGGCAGCGTTTAGACTTCATTTCCGTGGTATCATTTTGGCTATCCATGCTACTTTCAATTGGTTCATGGGATCACCGAAACCACTTCATGTTGTTTCGTGCATTGGGTTGTGTTCGGATTTTGCGTCTCACGAACTTGACCACCGGTACAAACATCATTTTGCGTGCATGCGAGTCTGCAATTCCCCAATTGATCGATGTTGGTATATTCATTGTCTGCTTCTGGTTCATCATCAGTATAATCGGGGTGCAGTCTTTCAAATCCTCCCTCACCCGCCATTGCGTGTGGACTAATCCCAACGACCCAAGCGAAACTTTTATCAACACTGATCTGAATTGTGGCTCTTACATCGGATTGGATGATAAAGCATATCCTTATTTGGATAGAAACGGCATTAATACAGGCTACTTAAAAGGTTGGCGTTGTCCGAAGTATTCGGTGTGCCAAAGTGGTGAGAACCCCTATGGCGGGACGATTAATTTTGACAACATTCTTCAGTCTATGCAATTGGTCTTTGTGCTCATCAGTGTCAATACCTTTTCTGACACCATGTACGCTGTCATGAACTCCGACAATCTAGGTGCGGCATTATTTTTCATTTTTGGCATTTACATTCTCACAGTCTGGCTCATGAACATTTTCACTGCGATCATTGTTGCTTCTTTCAAGTTCGTGCAGATGGAAGAAGTGGCAGAAAGGAGGAAATTGGCAAAAACCACTGATTCAGAACCTGCCACGCGGAAACGTAAAGACAGGCTCAAGTCATGGTTCTTTAATGACGAGACCCATGGCCAGCAAATCAGCTTGTTGTTGCTGAAAAAGCCACTACTCAAGATGTTTTACCGCTTGGAACCTTTTTTCATTTTGGTCGTGACATCGTCTATCATTGCTCAGAGCTTTCGCAAGCATAGTATGAGTGAGGGCGTGTCGCTGCTTCTTTACCGCATAGAATCAGTATTCACCGGTATTCTTTTCCTCGAGATTCTCGTAAGGTTCATTCTTTACCTACCCCACTGGAAACCCTTTTTCAAGAGCCGCAGAAATTTAGTGGATGTCACATTGGCTTTTATCACTTCAATCATCATTTTAGGACCCGTCAAAGACAAGCTTGGCCATGCATATTACTGGTTGTCGTTTTTCCAACTCGCGAGGTTTTACCGTGTTATTTTATCGTTTCGGATCACGTCAGACCTCTGGATTAAAATCACGAAAAACTTCAAGGCCATTTATGATTTGACCTTGTTTTACTTCATTCTTCTTCTTTTGAGTGGTATAATCGTTTCACGCTATTTTGAGGGCACAGTTCCCTTGGATGACGTTGATGATATACAATATGCAATGCATACTTTGCCAAATACTCTTATGTCACTATATGTTATCACCTCCACGGAAGGCTGGGCAGACATAATGTATAACCTTCAGACATACACGAGCAACGTTGCCCAGAGAGCATTTGGATCTATAATTCTCATTTTATGGTTCGTGATAAGCAATCTTATTATCATGAATATTTTTATTGCCGTTATCGCCGATTCGATGCAGGTTTCTACGGAAGGCCGAAGAAAGCATCAGTTAAGACAGTTTATCGAGGATATGACTCAAAGACTACTGATGGTGCGTGATCGTCCTGGATGGATGTATCGTATGAAGTCGAAGATGTTCAAATCTCGCGAAGAGAAGAATATCGAGAAAGCAGTGACCAATCTATTGCTAAGCGGTAGCGCAGTTAATGAGTTTTTGTTGGGTGATCAGAATAGACAAGAAATCGTGGAAATGGCCCTCGATGATGAAGATTCAAAAAACACTTCATTTGGAAGAGTCTTTGCCAGATGCAAGAAGTTCATCCTCGATAATTTCAAGAATCCATTTTACTCAACAGAAAAATTTAAGACTAACGTCGAGAATTTCGAGCCTTCTAGGTTTGCAACGCAAGTACTTGCTGAAAGACGCAGCCTTATTAAAAGTCAAGATGAGTACCTTAAAAATCATCCGAGCTTTAACACAGTCTTTTACATGCTTAAGCCTGGGCATAAATTAAGGAGGATGTGTCAGCGAATAGTGCCATCCAGTTACGGCGAAAGGATCGATGGAGTCGAGCCTCATAAGACTATAGGTGATATTTTCTCTATCATCATGTTTCTCTCGACAGTTGGTATCGTGTCAGCTGCATGCTATCTCACACCGCTCTACCGCTTCAAGGTTCAAAGCGTTGACGGAAGATGGAACTGGTCCTTTTACATCGATCTCTCGTTTCAAATTATCTTTACATTAGAGTTTTGGATAAAGGTTTTTGCCGACGGACTTCTTTTCACGCCAAATGCATATGTGCGCTCACCATGGAACTGGCTTGATTTTGGTGCCTTGGCCTCCTTGTGGATCGAGTTTGCCGCATATCTCATCAACGACGGAAATCTATCACGCATTGTCCGAGGCTTGAAAGCTTTGCGTGCATTGAGACTTTTGACCATCAGTGAAACTGCAAAAAACAATTTCCATTACACGATGTTGTCCGGCTTTGGCAAGATCTTGAGTGCAGCGATCATATCTCTCACTTTGTTATTCCCCTTCTCCGTGTGGGCACTAAATGTTTTCAACGGAAGATTAGGCTATTGTCTTGATGGTGAATCCAGCTATGCAGAATGCATTAACGAATATGAAAACACGATATTCGACTGGCAAGTTTTGAGTCCTAATGTTTACACCAACCCTATTCTTCATATGGATCTGTTTGCCTCATCATTTTCGTCATTCTACCAGATTATCTCTTTGGAAGGATGGACGGACTTGCTCATAAATGTGATGCAAAGCACAGGTGTTGGGACCCCGCAACAGATGTGGGCATCCCCATTGAACGGCCTTTTCATTATATTCTTCAACTTTGTGAGCACAGTGTTCATTTTGACCTTGTTTGTTTCTGTCATTATCATCAACTACTCCAAAGTGACAGGCCGGGCATATTTGACTGATATACAAATTCAATGGTACCATGTCAAAAAGTTCTTACGCCAGGTTCGTCCATCTAAGAGAAAAAACATCGAGAGCCTTTCGAAGTTCCGAAGGTTTTGCTATAAAATGACCGTTGGGAAAAACAAAGTCTGGGGCTCAATTTTGAGTGTAGCCTTGACACTCCATCTATTTGCATTAGTTTTTGAAACATTTCCCGTGAGTGTACCAACGAAATTCAGGTATGCTCTTTTTTACATTGCCACACTATGCTTCTTATTCCACTACTCCATGATGTTGATTGCCCAAGGATACAAGGTCTTTGTTTCAAACAAATGGAATGTGGTTTCGTACATTGTGGTGTGGGGTGCGTGGATCTCCACATGCACCGGCAGTCAGATATCCTCCGGGAATGTCTTTGTTAACTTCAACAAGCTCTTCTTGGTAGCACTCCTCATCTTTTTGTTTCCGAGAAGCGATCGCTTGAACCAACTCCTCAAATTTGCGTCTGCATCTTTCCCGTCGTTGTTTCTGTTGATGTTCACGTGGTTCATTATCTTCCTTGCATATGCAATTGCGTTGAATCAAGTGTTTGGACTAACAAAAATTGGACCCAACACATCTAATAACATCAACCTCCGGTCGGTACCCAAAGCGCTAATCTTGTTGTTTCGGTGTTCGTTTGGAGAGGGATGGAACTATATCATGGAGGACTTTACCCTCGAAGAACCATATTGTTACAGTGATCAGGCGCTAGCAGTGTCCGACTGTGGCAACAAGCAATATGCATATTTTCTCTTCATGTCTTGGAACATCATATCGATGTACATCATGCTTAACCTTTTCGTTTCGCTCATTTTGGACAGTTTCAGCTACATCGCCGGAGGCGCGAAGTACCATCACTTGATATCTCGGCCTGAGATCCGCAAGTTCAAGAGGAGCTGGCAAGCGTATGACCCCGAAGGCACTGGTTACATTGACTACGATAGTTTGGGATCTTTTTTGCGCACCCTTGACGGCTCATTGAGCTTCCAGTTCTACCAGGGCTCATTGAAGGTGTCGGAACTCACCCCCAAGTGGATTACCAAGCGAAACAGAAGCCGGGACCCCTATGATGTCGCCATCGACTACGATGCGATAAACAAGGTCTTGGCGGCAATGGACGTTCCCAAAATCCAACAACGCAGGCGGCTCCTCGCGGAATTCATGGAAGAAGCAAAGATTAACATGGAGTTGCACGAGGAGCCGGGGATCTCGTTCACTAGGCTCATTTGTCAATTCCCGTTGTACAACTCATTTGAAGCAGGCCAATGCCTTGTTCTCATTGACTTTTTAGAGTGTCGGCTTCTCCACGAGAAGATCGACAAGCGCTTGAAGAAGAAACGGTGCCATGAGCTACTCCGCGGGTACGCGTGCCGGTGGAAATATCTTCGGTGGAAGCGGGGGGAAATCAGCTCAGACCAGTTTTTCAAGGAGATCGAGACGGAGAGCACAGAGGCCTCGAGCACGTCTGTCCTGGACGAGTAGGGACAGGGCGACAGGAAGTACAGCACCGAAAGGAGGTCTATTAAGCACTGTTCTCATTGGAAATAACTATATATACACATCTAAGGGCACCAAGCCCTCATATCAAACCGAGTCTTGTCACCCAGTCACCATCACCTCAAATTTGGTCACAGTCACTCTATCACCTCAAGTCTTGCCCTTCAAGACCCAGAGTAGCCTAGCTAAGCTTCGATAAACCTCAAGTCTTGCCCTTCAAGACCCAGAGAAGTCTAGCTAAGCCTCCATGTCGTTCAACCCCAAGTCTTCGTTTTGCTCGTGGGTTCTTTCAAAGTCCTCAATGACCATGTTGGGGTCGTTGTCAGGGGCGTAGACGTTCTGGATGTAGGAGGCGGCCAAGGGGTCGTCCATGACCACGGTGAAGCCGATTCTGCCCTCGCTGGCGTCCTGCAATTTGGCGAAAAAGGACATCCAGCGCAGCTTGGTCTCGTCGTCCATGGAGTCGGAGGTCTCGGAGTAGACGCGCGAGTGCAACTCCTCGTAGACCTGGGCCAACAAGCCCTCGATGGTGGTGAAGCGGCCGCCCAAGGTTCCCGGGGTCAAGTCCAAGTTCAAGTCGGGGATCTTCAAGCCGCAGGTCTCGGACTTCAAGATGTCGCGGGCCAAGTCCTCGGGATCGGTGACCTTCAAGGTGATGGTTCTGCCCTTGGCGGGGATCTCGCCTCCGGTCTTGACCTCGTTGGACTTGTAGCCGCAGTGGTCACACACCGTGGACATGATGATCACGTCCTTGAAGTGCGGGATGTTGACGGTCTTCATGTTGGTCTGGCAGTCCTGGAAGCACGACGAGCACGTGGCATGGAACGTCTGCACCTCGCTGTTCAAGTTCTCAATGTCGTCGTTTTCGGCGGCGGAAAAGCCCAGCGACGTGGGGTTTTTCAACGCCGACAGCACGTTGCCGCTGGTGGCCGCCTTCTTGGCGTCCGCCTCCACCTTCTTGTGCTTGGCCACGTCGTCCGCCGAAATCAACCCGAGGAACACGTTCTGCTCCGCGGTCCGCGCGTACTCGTACATCGACCACTTGTGTGCCGGCTGGTCCGGCTTGTACTCGATCCACGAGTTGCCTGCAGGGTCGTCCACGTAGAACGTGAGCGGGAGGTTTTCGCCCGCGAGGCAGCCCTTGACTTTGGCGATAAAAAGCTCCAATTTCTCGTACACCTCGGGCTGCGCGGTTTTGCGGGCCTCCTGGTCTGCACTCAAATTTGCCACCATTTCCGTCAACAAGCCCTCGATGTTGGACAACTGGCCGCGTTCGGGCGGGATTTCCAACTCGAGCTCGGAAAACGTGCACGTGGCGGTTTCGGACTTGACCACCTGGCGATTGAAGTCCTCCGGGGTTTCGATTTTGAACACGTAGCGAGAGCCCTTTTCGGCAATCTGGGCGGCGGCCTGGATCTCCAGGTTTTTGAAGCCGCAGTGGGGGCACTCGAAGGACATGACGATGATTTCCCGGAAAAACGGGATTTTGGTCAAGAGCATGCGGGTGGTGCCGTTCTTGTGGCAGTTCATACACAAGGACTCGACCTCCTGCACGGGGTGGGCGGAGTCGGCGGCGGCGGCGGTGGACGCCACCTGGTCGCCGACGGCGGGGAAGTTGTCTGCACTCATGTCGATGCGGGGTTTTTTGTCTTCGGGGAAGGGGTGGTTGTCTGTTCTTTTCATGGGGGTGGTTTGCGCGGCTTAATAAGCTTGCGATGGTGGAAGTGCGTGGAAGCCTGTCTGCACACACCCGTGCACCGCACACCCGTGCACCAGGCATCCGCCGCGAGCCACACCTGGGGCTCCGTGTCTGTTGACGGCGCTGCCAGCAGAGACTTGAAACGCTCCGGAACTGTTGAACTAGTGTGAAACTTGTTTGAAACGTGTTTGAAACACTTCTGAAACGCGTCTGAAACACATCTGAAACACATCTGAAACGTGTCTGAAACACATCCGAAACACCCAAAACACCCATATCACCTAACCCCCAAATCACCCAAAACACCCAACACCCAAACTCCAACCCCCGTCAACCCAAACGTGCTCCCACAACCACAGCCCCCAAAGCCTGTCGCCATGGACTTGCACGACTCGTGCCGGCTGCCCGAAACCGAAAAAACGGCGTCCCAGCACCTCCTGTCCATCTTGGAAAAGGGCGTGCTGACGTCCACCGCCAGAACCTTCCAACAGCTGCCCGAACCACAGGGCTGGGACGACGGCGACGCGGCGCACGTGAACCTCGTGTCCAGCGCCGACCCCGGCCCGAAAACCCAGGCCGTCACCGACGTTTCCGTCGTCACGCCGTTCCTCGTCAAACACATCAACGACCAGTCCAACATCCCCAAGGACAACATCCACAAGTTCTGCTACCGGCACAACCCCGACATCAAGTGCAACAAGCAGGCGGACGAAACCAAGATGGTGCGGATCCAGAGCGAGCTCGAACACCTCCCGTCACGGGACCAGGAGGCCATCAGCCACGTGTGGTCGATTTTCTCGGCCGCCCCCCACTCGCACCGGCTGTTGATCCTCAAGGGCCTCTTGTCACAGTGCTGTTTCCCGCAGCTTCTGACGATCTCGCAGGAGATCAGCCAGTTGGTCCGCATTGACTTCATCGCCACGCTCCCCGTGGAAATCGCCCTCAAGATCTTGTGTTTTCTCGACTGCAAGTCCTTGTGCAACGCCGCCCAGGTGTCCCGCAAGTGGAAGCAGTTGGCCGACGACGACCGCGTCTGGCACCACATGTGTGAGCAGCACATCGACCGCAAGTGTGCCAACTGTGGCTGGGGCTTGCCGCTCATGCACATGAAGCGGGCGCGGTACTCGGAGGCGGCGGCGGGCGGGCCGAAAAAACGCAAGGCGGACGAGGCCGCTCTGGCGGACGAGGCGCCCGAGAGCTCCGTGGCGGCGCCCCGCAAACGGCCCTGGAAGAGCGTGTACAGCGAGCGGTACCGGCTCGAGAAGAACTGGCGCAACGGCGCCCACACCTTGACCGAGTTCACGGGCCACAAGGACGGCGTGGCGTGTCTCCAGTTCAACCGCAAGTACCTTGTGCTGGGCCTGTACGACCTGACGATCAAGATCTGGAACGTCAACACGGGCGAGTGTCTCCGCACGTTGGCGGGGCACCAGAAGGGCGTGCGGACGTTGGCGTTTGACTCGCTGAAACTCATCACCGGCGGCTTGGACTCCACCATCAAGGTGTGGAACTACCACACGGGCCAGTGCATCTCCACGTACCGGGGCCACGACGACGCCGTGTCCAGCATCGACTTCTGCAACAAGACCATCGTGTCGGGGTCCGTGGACTGCACCATCAAGGTCTGGCACGTGGACTCCCGGACCTGCTATACGCTCCGCGGCCACTCCGACTGCATCAACTGTGTCAGGATCCACGAGCCGTCCAACACCGTGTTCAGTGCCTCCGACGACACCACCGTGAAGATGTGGGACATGACCACGAACCAGTGCCTCCGTGTCTTTGGCGGCATTGGCAGCAATGGCCACGTGGGCCAGATCGAGACCGTCATTCCCTTTGTCTATAAGGGAGACGACTTGGTCACGGACCAGCTGGGGTTCAATCCCACGCCGCTGCAGCGTCGTCAGCCACAGCCAGAGCCGTCTCTTCATGAGACTCAAACTCATCAAACTCAATCAAACCAACAAACTCAATCAAACCAACAAACTCAATCAAACCATGAAACTCAAGCAAATCAGGAAACTCGACCAAGTCATGAAACTCAACTAAATCACCAATTTCAACCAAATCATCAAACTCAACCAAATCTCCAAACTCAACCAAATCATCCAATTCATCAAACTCAACAAAATCTCCATCAAAACCCTAATCCTCACCAACACCTTCACCATGAGCAAAGGGGACTACTGCAGGAAGCAGAACTGCGTCAACGGTCGGGACAGTCGGAACAGGCGGAACTGCAGGAACACCTAAGCGGTCAAGCTGGAGGTCCTGATCGTCAATCGCCGTCACCGCCCCATTTGGGCCCTCACCCGCAGGAACCCAACTCCACGACCGAGGGCGCCACTGCAAATAATAATAGTGGTGTGGCTGAGTGGTCCGATAACCCAAACTACCCGTCTCACCTCCTCACTTCGTCCTTGGACAACACCATCAAATTGTGGGACGTCAAGACGGGAAGGTGTATCCGAACACAGTTTGGCCACATCGAAGGCATATGGTCGATAAGCGCCGACAACTTCAGGGTAGTCAGTGGTGCCCATGATAAGCTCATCAAGGTTTGGGATTTGCAGAATGGAAAGTGCCTTCACACATTTGGCAACGCTGCCAGTGTCAGCTGCGTGGCGTTGTCAAGCCATCGGGTTGCTGCTGGATTGGAAACGGGAGTGATCAAAATGTACAATTTCAACAATAGTGAATAACTCGGGTTCACCATCTTTCATAGGGGATAATTTATATTAGGTAGGATTAAATTTCAACAAGGCAATGAAGCAAGTGTGCTTTTTCGGGACTTTTCTCCAGACGAAGTAAATGCTTGACAACTTTCTATAAAAATCACTTGAGAAAAGATGACACAGTGAACACGGGTTCGACATTTTTCGAGTCGGTTTGGCCTGCGGCGATGGCCGGTAACGCCTGAGCGCTGGGCTCGTCGCTTAAAACAAGTGTTGTTTTCGACCCATTCTCATTGGAGTTGGAGTTGAAAAAACAGTACGAGTCCAAGAGCTCTTTGTACGACATTGACTCGTGGGGCTTTTTGGCTCGGTTGAGGGGATCTTGGGCTTCATCGGGCTCCAGAGATCCGAGCGACAGTGTGCTTTCATTGGTAGACAATTCACTCATTTTGAATTGGTTTGGTGAGTCAGTAGAGAATATTCTGCCCTCTGAAGCACTGGATGGCTTACCCATCTCATCTTCGATTAATAAATCTTTGAAGTTGTTCTTGCCATTGTAGTTAAGCAAGGTTGGCGACGAAAGATAGCATCCGTTCGATTCAAAGTCGTCATACTTGTCATCCAAAAGGGATCTGGGCTTTTGAAAGATGTCCTGCTCAGAATGAGAGGTTTGTTTGCTAGCTGTGCCACTGCTGCTCATGCCGGGTTCCGAGACAATACGTTTGAGGTATGATGTCGAGTACTTCGGCTTCCTGGAATGTGCCTCTTGCTTCGTTTTTGCACTAGAAGGCACTTTTGGTGAAGATCTAGTCTTCTTGGACAACAAGTTTTTCAAGTTGAACCTGTAGTTATGGCACTCGTTATTGTCCCACATTTCCTGCCCACGAGCAACAAACCTGACACACATCTGTGAGGTGATGCTCTTTGGGGATGAGGAAGACATCAGAATGCTGGAGTTGAAGCAGTTGACGAACAGATCCAAAGCGATTTTGAACATGAACCGATCATAATTATGAGCTTTGAGGATTGACGGGGCGTCTGGGATATAAAATGCATCGATTTCGACGATTGTCGACCAATCATCAAGAGTGTAGCGCACCGTGACTGTCTTCTCGAAGGCTAGGTTAAGCACAGCTATCTGGCCCAAGAGAAACTTGCCATCGACCGAAACGAACATATTTTCTAGAAATACGGGTTCGTGCTGAAAGATTCGCTCATGGTATGACTTGAAAGAAAAGTTGCACAACTCAAGAGTCCATTCGGTGTGGGAAGAAGGAGATGGGGCTCTGGTGTAGGAGGAAGCGTGATCGATGTGGGAATTAAGCTCATCGTCATAGTAGTCAAAGTAGCTGCGAGGAGTTGAGCGGGCCAAGGCGGCGGCATTGCCGAGATCCGGGTATGCGCTGGAGAAGTTATCGAACAAGCCGGGGACAGCCGGAGACTCGTCGTCATCGTCATCGTCAAAGTGCTGTGTGGGGGAGTTCAGGGCCAGGATGGCCGCGGGACGGTCTTTGGCTTTGAAGTACTTCACGTCAGTGTCACCACCAAAGTGCACCTGCTTGTAAGTGGGCGTGGAGGGCAAGGAGCGCGAGCGGTACGAGACGGACGACTGCTTATCTTTGAGGAGAGACTTGACGACCTCGCCGGATTTCTTGCGCACCAAGTTGTTGGCGGCCGGGTGCGGCACGGGACTGTGGGACCGGGAGTCCCGCTCATCGGAGGAAACCTCGACGGAGGAGAGCGGGTCCTCGGGATGGAGATGGGCGTTGAAGAGCGAATTGCGCTTGGTCGAGTCGGTGGCTTTCTCCAACTCGGAGTTTGCCCTTGCCGGCTTATGCAAGAAGCGCATAGATAAGGGGGCGTCTTCGTCCGCAGCCGGGCGGAGAGCCAGAGGGAAGGGCAAGGCCAAGGCCCGCAGGGGCGCGTTCAGCGGTAGCGCAGAGTCACGGCCATAGGAAGGAGTGGGGACGGGGTTTGTGGCTTGCATCGAGGAGAAGGACGGGAGCCGGCCGGGCCGCGGAGAAAGACAGGCCGGGATCGCGGAGTTGCTCACGGCTCCGAAATCTAGGGGCAGGCAGCGCAGCAGGCAGAGGTGCGGACGCAGGCAGACCGGCAGCTAGGAACCAGGACGGAGAGGGCTGCGGAACGAAGGTCGCTGCAGAACGAGGCCGGGGCACAGCAGAGGTAATATAGGAAAAAAGCTGGAGGGGCCGAAACGCAAGGAGGCCGGCGATAGTTCGTTTAGGCAAGTAGCGTCATTTGCCATGTGTGTATAGAGCGCGCGCGTCATGCGCGACTGCCGCACTATCAGCACAACATGCGGCAGCGCGGTCTGGCGACATATGCACGGCGGCGAGGTTTCCACTGCGAAACATGCCTGGAGCAGCAAGGGGCGCGCGTGCCTAAAAGCCGGCGGCCTATTTAACAGGGGGCAATTGGCACCAAAGGGCGGGGTTGGGTTGGTGGCGCCTGTTGGGGGTCAAGGCCGCCCGCTCGCCCCGGCATGGTCTGGTCCAGGGGCACGCCGCCCTTGTTCGTATTTTGTTTTAAGTTCGTGTTTGGTGTTTTTGCCGGTTTTGTTTGCGCCGCTCGGGGTTGTTTTCTGCTTGGCGGCCGCGCAGGTGGGTTTCGCTTTTTTTACAGCCAAACATGGAGGACAGGGGCCTGAAGCGTGCCACGAGGCAAATGAGCTTGGAAAAAGCACTGATGGGAATGGCTTTCGACGGGGTCTTTTTTGTGTTGGGTCTTTGAATGTCTTTTTTTGAGTGTTTGGTTTATTGACTGTTGGGGTCTGAATTCTTGCCAGGGTTGGGCTCTGCGCTAAAAGATGCTTGAAATAGAAAACCCGTGGCAGGGGCCCGAGGGTGGCTGCAGAAGGCCGGCCGCTGGAACTGAAGAACAATTGGAACAAGGTGGACCCTGCGTCAGGTCCATGGTTTTTGAATTGGGCCTGGGTGCAAATAACCGGGCGGCGGAGGGTCTAGGGAGAAACCCAAATTCTTGCACATTGTTTCTTACACGGAAGATTAGGTTCTGTTTCATGGATGCGGCCTCCTGCCCAATGGCACTGCGGAGGCACGGGTGCGCCCGCCAAGCAGGCGCCCTTGATGGCTTGCACAATCATCGATTGTCTGCATCTGCTGCCGGTCCGCGTGGTCCCTGCGGTTGCTATTTACGGTTGGCTCATGCGAGCCGGGCCGCTCTGTTGGGCTCTCGGGACCGCCGCCGAGGGTCACGTGATCTAACACCTGCCGGACCCGGCTCGGCTTGGCCCACGTTTTGGACTGGGTCGAGCTCTCGGCACTGCTGCTGTTTTATCACCGGGTCAAGCTGCTTCTTCCCTGAAGCAAGCCGGAATGGTGTTGTCTTCGTTCGGTGCTTTCGGTGATTCTTTCGGTGATGCTTTGTTGTTTTGGTTTTGCACCCGCTGAGACAGCATGTACTTGCGGAGTGCTCAGGCCGTTGCAGGCTGAAGGGTGAGTTGTGGGGTCAGTGAGAGTAGACTCTACGAAAATGGATCCTAGACGGTGAGTGGCATGTTCGATTCTTCGGGGATGTCCTGGTTTTATCTAAGGCCGGCGCGGTGCCGTGGCTGCGCACCATTTGGGTGCAAATCCTGGAGAACGCCAGATTGTCAAATCTCTTGAGTGGGTCGAGTTGAAATCCACTTGATCTCAGAGTTAGTTCAAGGCCTACTAAAGTCTGGTTCAGCTGAGATTAACGTCGGAGGTCAGTTTAACATCTGAGGTCAGATTAACGTTTAATGAGGTCTGGTTTAATTCAGATTAAAGTCTAATGAGGGATGATTCAATTCGAATTCAGGTCTAATGGAGAATGATTCAATTCGAATTTAAGTCTAACGAGGAATGCTTGGGGTCTAATGAGGTTTGGTTCAGTTCAGATTAACGTCGAATGAGAAATGATCGAGGTTTAAAGGGTATTCTTTGGTCTAATGAGGTCGTATTAACTAATATGGCATGACAGAGGTCTAACATGGCATGACAGAGGTCTAGTATGGCATGAGAGGTCCATTAATAATAAAGGTGCGTCTGCATTACTCAAAGGCAATGGCGTAGCCGGCATTATAACAGCTCCCGAAGGAGTAGCAAACGGCACCCCCTCCAAGAACAAAATCACCCGCCAACAGGCTGCCCACAAACACCGGGTATGTCTGCCACACGTCATCAGGTATGCTTTGACCCTGGAACGACCCCAGGGCAAGATCATATCGGATGACCGTGGTGTCCTGATTCTGAAGAACGTCTCCTGCACCGCCCAAAACATAGAGGTCGTCACCGGCGACCTTGGCCATGGCACCGATGCGGCCAAAAGCAGGCGCTTGGGCCTTGAAAGAGACATCCACAACGTCTCCATTCAAGCTGAACTCATACAATGCATCACTGATGGTTGGCGATGTCTCCTCGAGCATTCCGCCCACAATGTAACCTTTGCCGGTTTTGGGAGAGTATGCCATGGCGGCACCAACCATGCCCGGAATGGTGCCGTGTGTTCGAAGCGGTTCGACCTCAACTTGGTCGTTTTCAAGGGAGAACCTGAGGAACAGGCCGTTGTGGAATGCGACCACCGAGCCACCGACCTCCACCGCAGAATGACGTGACATGCCCGAGGCCAAATCCAGGTGCCTTTTCCACGTCAGCATGTGCTCGTTAAACAGCCACACGTCGTTTAAATGCGAGCCGGGCCGCGTGCGTCCACCCACAAGAAGCAAGTGGTGACGTCCAATTCTCGAGAGCGTGTGACACATGCGAGCTGGCGGCACGTCGCCAAGGCAATGGACTTTCTGGGGCTCGGTCAATCCGGGCTGTCTAGGCGCCAGCAGCTGCAAGAACAACGAATCCAAGCGGCTTTGATACAGGCCGCCCATGGAGAAAACGCCGATCAGGCCCCGGCAAGAGGCGGAGAATTTCGCCTGGACACTGGGCACGCGGGAGATGGCTAGTTCCAGAAGAGGCAAGGGAGCCTGAGCAGCGGCCGGCGGCGGGAAGAGAGAAAAGTCGCTGTTGGTGGCATGCACCACCACGTAATGCTGGCAGAAGATGATGAACTCCTCCCACTCGTCAAAGTCTTCCACGGAGCTGACCAAGGCCTTGGTTTCGGGCAGGACAAGATGCTGCCAGCTCTGGAACATGTCGACGACCTCGACGGACGGCGAGTACGCCTGGAAGCGCGAGCGCTGCTGGGCCTTGGTGGGGTAGTGCTTCACGCACTGCAAGGGCGAGGTCAAGTGGTCAAAATGATACAACATCTTCTGGGCAAAGAAGTGGTGTTCGCCCGCGGGCATGATCTGCTCAAGCACCAAGATGTGGGAGTTGGGGAGCTGGGCCAGAAGCTGCACCACCGGGTTGGCCAGCTCGGGCTTCATGTACGCCAACGACACCTCGGCAATGAAGATGGTCGGCGTGTCTGGACAGGCAATGAGGTCCCACAACTGGGACTGGTACAAGGGGAGGTCGTTCAAGTTACTGCCCACCAACTGATAGCAGTCGGTTGCAAAGGCCACGCCAAGGGCCTTGCTCTTCTGCGAGAGCAGGTGCTGGGGGCCCACCACGCGGAGTATCTCGGGCGAGGCCTGGATCAAGGCAAGCTTGCGGGCCACGAGCTCGGGGTAGTCCAAGTCAAAAAACAGGAAGTCGGCGGGCCCGTTTTCCGCCAACGTCTTGAAGGCAAACGGGTCGAAGCCACAGCCAAGGTTGACCACGGTGACCTTCCTGCCATAGTGGGCCTGGATGCGGTGCACGGCCTGTTTGATGCTCTCCATGCGGACCCAGTAGCCTCTGTTGATTGCGGGCGAGCGGCGCTTGGCCTTGGGCACGAAATGGCGGAACCAGTCCTGGGCCAGCGGCTCCACGATGGGATTATAGAGCATCTCCACGGACCGCTTGGACACGATGGACGAGTTGTTGGTGCCCTGCACCTGGGAGTCGTGATAGTTCTTCCGGCGCTTGTCCTTTTCGATCTTGCGCCTGTTTTGTTTGGCGATGGTCTCGGGGTCGGGTTGGCCCATGATGACTGAAGCGATGAGGTGAGAACGGCTTTTTACCGAGTGGCTTTTTACCGAGTGGCTTGCATCGCGCATCACAGGAACGAGACCAGGAACGAGACAAGAAAGAAACGAAGAAAGGAACGAAGAAAGGAACGAAAAGAAAAAAAAAGGAAAGAAAAGAAAAGGATCGATGAAGAAAAGAACGATATGGAATGAGAAAGAGAAAGGAAGGAAAGAGGAGTTGACGGATGCAAATGAGATACGATTATGGCTCAGCAACCGTTTACTAGTTGAGCTGGGGTTTCATCACGAACGATTAAAGCGGATTTAATGCATTATTTATTGGAGTCGACATGCTTTGAATTTGGGTCAGAGAAGACGGTCTAGGCCACGAAAGTGCGAAGGAGAATGATAACATTTCGTTCCTTTCCACCCTATTGAAGTGATGCACTCCACTTGGGATTCTCTTTAGACAGTTTGATTCCACTTATGGACAATGGCTCCAGTTGAACTCCACCCACTGACAGTGAACCACTTTGTCTCCACTAATCTCCACTTCCATTTAAACGCCACTAACTGACAGTGACTCCATTTGAACTCCACTAACTGACAGTCAGCCACTTTGTCTCCACTTATTGAAAGACTCCTCATTGAAAGACTTCTTATGGAAAGACTTCTCGTTGAAAGACTCCTTATTGAATTCTCCTTATTGTAAGACTTCTTGTGGAAAGACTCCTCATTGAATTCTCCTTATTGAAAGACTCCTTGAAAGACTCCTTATTGAATTCTCCTTATTGAAAGACTCCTTATTGAAAGACTCCTCATCCACTCACTGACAGGACGGCCCTAGAGAAGACCACGGAAAGCCTTCTTCAACTCCGCGTCACAGTCACCCGCAGGCACGCTTTGGCAGGCAATTAAGAAGTTGGCCGCCGCAAGCGACAACTTGAGCGTCAGCAAAGGAAGCGAGGAGTCGGCGGCATCGGGCATGTCCACATCGGCGTCAGCCGCGGAGTCCGCCGTCTTGGCCGCACATTTGATCCAGATCTTTCCGTTGATGCCAATGGCAATGTCGAACGATACTCTCGAGGCAAGCTTTTCCAAAAAGATACTGGCCTTGTTGAAAAGAAGCTCCCGGGCAAAGTTCATGTGCACGTCAAAGATGTACCCGTGCTCGTCGAGCGGCCCGAAGCCACCGTCCTTGCCGGACTCCGGGTCAAAACACTCGATTTCCGTGACCACCTCCGGCACAGCCTCGGCCACCCGAGCATACACGGCCTGGCCCACGTTCAAGTTGGGCCGGTTCTTCTTGGACGCATTCGGGAACGCCATCATCGAGAGCTGCACGCCCGGCAGGTACGCCTGGAGCGACACCTTGAAGAACTCGGGATAAATGCCCACCACGATGCCCACCACCAAGTCGTTGACTTGCGGCAAGTACCTCTTAGTTGCGGAGTCCACGTACACCAACTTCTGGGCGCTGCGGCGGCCCAAGGCCACTTCCTTGAGGGTTCCTGCGTGGGTGGGGATGATCTGTTGTGTCTGGGGACTCTTGTATATTCCGGGCCCGATGGTGACCGTGGCCTCGGGGTCTAGACTTAGGGTGTCTCCAGGAACTATTAGCGACATGGCTGTTGGGACTGGGAGCTGAGACAATGGTTGAAGGTTTTATGAAAGAAAATGACCCGGGGATACAAAAATGACCAGGATGATTGTAAAACGACCAGAATACGAGGAGTGTTGGAAGCTTGGCTCACCTGAAGGCAACTGATCAGAAAAGTGTTCGAGATGAGAAGAGCGCCGATGAAGGGACGGGCCGCGCGGTGTGCAGGACCGCGCACCGGCACCAAAAGGTCCCCGGTCCCGTGGTCCCAGGTTCCACCCAGCAGTCTATTCTGGAATCCTACGAAATGGACTTTTCCCGCCCGCCGGGGTTTTTCGAGCGGTACTACATCCACCGTGACACTACGGGAATGATGAACCGCGGCTTCAATGTGTCTGTGCGGCTCAACCATGAGGTCTCGGACGTGTTGTTGCTGAATGCGCTTGCCAAGTTGATTCCCCAGAACTACTTTTTCTATACGAACGCGTTTCGGCGGTCCAAAGAAGAGCCCGATGGGAGCCAAAGGTTTGATGGAAGCCAAAGGACCGAGGTTGATGAACAGGAACCGCTTTTGCGTGAGCAGGACGAAATCAGCGACGAGGCAGCCAACGGCACCAACTTCGTGGTGCGACCCGTGCTGCCAATTCTCTTCTCGGGCGTGGTGGTGCATCGCACCGTGGCCGTCTTTGACAACGGCGTGTTTGAAGAGTTGTCCCGGACCAGAATCGCCTCCGACACCAACAAACCATCCTGGTACGTGATGGTCTTGCACGAGCAGTGCTCGGGGCACCAGTACTTGGTGTTCGCGTGCAACCACATGTTCTTTGACGGCACGTCGGCCGTGCACTTTTTCGAGGATCTCCTAGCACAATTGGCCCGGCTTGCCCCGCTGGAACCCACCTTGCAGCACGTGGAAACCCTCTTCGACACGGCCGACCCCGCCACGGCTCTGCAGCTTTCGGTGGTGCCTGCCTCGGACCAGCAGTCCGACCTCTACAAAAGCACCGGCTGGTTCAAGCTCAGGGCGCTTGCGCTGGAGTTCATGCCCAAGTGGCTTGCCAAGTTCTACCACAGTTTCTTGTGCAAAAACATGCCCAACCTCTACGAACAGCCGCTCTTCAACGCCACCCCCTACTGCGCCGGCAGCAGCAGCACCTTCCGCATGGTCAGCTTCGGCGCGGACGAGACCTCGGCTATCATCCAGCACGCTCGGCTGCAAGGCGTGACCTTGACCGGCTTGATGTCCGCCCAGTTTGCCCGATGCTTGGAAGACAGTTTCCGGCCGCACTTTGGCCGCTTCTCCACCAACTGTTCCATTGCTGTCAACGGCAGACGCCTTTGTCCGCAGCTGGACTCGCGGTACGGGCTCTACATTGCCTCGGTGACGCAGTTCTTTGTGCCGGGCCAGGCGGTGGCGGCCGGAGCCCAGCGGCTTTCGGCGGCCTTGAAGCAGAGTTTCTCCACCAGGACGCCGTTCATGCGGGTCGGCCTTCTCGACGTGGTCAACATCTGGAAGTACATGCGGACCAAGTTCGAGCGGGACGTGCGCGGCACGCTCGAGGTGTCCAACCTCGGGGCGGTGGTGTTGGAGCAGGGCCCGTGGCGGGCCGACCAGGTGTTCTTCAGCCAGAGCGTGACCGACACTCACGTGGTGTGCCTGTGTGTCAGCACGCCGCAGGGCGGGCTCAACGTGATGGTTGCCTTCCACAAGCTGTTGGAGCCCTTCACGTGGAACGGCCGCCCCACCATGGACGCCTGCATCGACCGTGTCCGGGCAATGATGCTAGGCCTCGACACCGTGTGACGGTCCCGATGACGAGCCGCGCACGTGATCGTCTCCACGTGCCGCGTGTTACGCGCCGCGCGCGAGTCTAATACTCTTGCGTGCAGTCGCTCATTATGCCCACGTGCGTGCCTCTGTTCCGGGGCTTCCGTCGAGGTCCCGCCTGGTTCCTGGAGGGCCCGTGGCGTGCTGTGGGCGTGCTGTCTCCTGTCTCCTGGTGCACGTGCCCGGTCCTGTCTGCTTTTCCCGCTGGCGGGCGCTTTTGGCTGCAAGTCGTGGGCCTGCGGCTGAAAACGTGGGCCACGCGAGGTTCCACCGTGCGCGGCCGCGCAGTCCCTGTCCCAGATATATCTATGCACGGGATCCACTAAAGTGGATGACCGGACCGTTGTCTGGTTCTGTTCAAAGACAAGTGCTTGGGCCAGCTTTCTTCCGCCAGGCTTTGAAGTTTTTCCGCTAGGTTTTGAACTTTTTCACGAGTTGGGATTATCCTCAGCCAGGCCTCTCTCTTGATTCTCCAGATCAATTGGCTCTTCCACGAGGTCTTCTGTTGATTCTCTAGATCTATTGGCTCTTCCACGAAAACTTCTATTGATTCTCCAGATCTATTGGCTTTTACGAGCTCTTCTATTGGTTCTCCAGGTCTATTGGCTTTTCCCCGAGGTCCTCTATTGGCTCTTTACTTCCCAATTGAAGCCTGATCCCTTCACAAGACGCCTCCCATTCCAGCCACAATGCTACCTGCACCACCCCGGCTCAAGACCACAATCATCCAGCTCAACAAGGACATCGATCCCGAGGATAACAACTACGAGGTCCTTTGCAACGACTACAACCAAAGCCCGTCTTCGTATGGGGTCGCCGAAGAGCAGCCCCGCAAGAAGAGACGCCGGTCGTCCGCCTCCGTGGACAAGGACGAGCTTGCCCGGCGCAAGGCCGAGACGAAGCAGATGCACTCGATGATTGAAAAGCGGCGGCGCATCAAAATCAACCGCGAGTTCGAGGCGCTCCAGCACTTGATTCCGGCGTGCCGGGCCATGGATGCCGGAGCGTCCAGGAAGTTTGCTTCCCGGGGCCCCGCGGCCACCGCTTCCAACAAGAACGAGGGGATGTACAAGTTGACCATTCTCAAGACGTCCGTGGAGTACATCTTGTACTTGCACCACATCATCCAGAAACAGAACGAGATGCTTCGCGAGGCCCGGGCCGACTACGACTACGACGTCGGCTACTCCCAGATCCCACTCGACGTCAACCAGTATCGCAATATCGACATTGACTATGTGTTTGGCGAGTCGCCGCTGCCGGGGATCCATCCGGTGGACGAAACGGGCGAGTCTCCGGACTGCGACAACCTCTCGCTGGGTGCGCTGGCGTCCTCGGTGGAAGCCGAGTCCGTGCCGCCATCAAAGAGCAGTGTTGGGTCGGCACCCTGCCTCGGGCTCCCGGCCCCACGTGACCAACTGCAATTGCCCTCTCCGGGCGAGACTCCCGAGCTTGCAGCGGGGAAACCGCAGTTCCCGAGGTCTGGCGCCGCCTTGAGGTTCAATGAACCTCCCGCAAACCCGAGGGAGAATGCGCCTGTTGCCGAGCAGCTTTTGAGCACGCGATTTCAGTTCAAGGCTTCGGGAAACCTCGGCCAAATGCTGTCGGAAACCTCGCCGTTCACGATTCCCATCAAGTCGCAGGTCCGCAACAGCTTCTCTCTTCCCGACCCGGCACTCACCTATGGATACGAACTGCAGGGGCTCGACGGCGGGGAAAAGCGGGAAGGCCGGCAGGACCCCAGTATTGCGCGAGGGGGGTTGGATCCCAGCAAGGCCCAAGACGCGTACCTGGCCGCACCAAGTCTACCGCGGAAGAGGCTATTCCGCAGTGAAATCCCGGTCACGAACTCTGTGATCAACATCTTGGGAGAGGAACAACAGAGACTAGAGCAGAGGCAGCTTGAAGAGATGACGAGCGTCGCGAAGGCGTCGGAGGCCTTGATGACATTCCGCAAGCCGAGTATAGAGCGACTTTTGAATTGACCGCAGTATAGAGCGGCTTTTGAACTGACCGCAGCCGAGTATAGACAACTGGAGATTGGCTTCGCAAATAGGACCCATTTTCAACAAGAACGCTATGGGGACCTGAAGTGACGCTGCACAGCGTTTCTTGAACTGGGATCCTGTAGTGCTTTCCGTTACGCTGTGACTCTGTAGTGCTTTCTTTTGAGCTGTGACTCTGGACTCTCCAAAGAGCTGAAACCCTGGGCTTTCCATTGAGCTGAAACTCTGGACTCTCCAATGAGCTAAATCTCTGGGCTTTCCATTGAGCTGGGCCAAGCTGTGACTGGGCTTTCTGCTGAGCTGATGAGTCTTTGGTGCTTCGAATGCATCACGTGCTCTAATTTGAAAAGATCTATAAATGCAGCCAGCAAAAGAGTACGGAGGACCACTCAGTTGAGGGGGTCTAGAAGATTGTTTTCATGAAGCCACTCCACATACTCGTCGACCACGCTTGGCCAGGAGCTCAACTCGTCATAGGCCGCCAAGTGGGAGGGGTCGGGAGTGATGACGTCAGTGAGAAACTTGTAAAACATCAGCCACAAGTCCTTGGACACAACCCGGGCGTCGTCTTTAATGAAAGTGTACCACTGCAGAAGGCGGGCGTCGACGAGCAGGTCGGCGGAGGATCGTATTCTTTGGCGTTCGGCAAACAAAAGCGACCAGTAGTCCACGGCATCGTCCGGCAGAATGGCCTTGATTCGGGAGTCGCTGGACCGGATGAAGTCAAAACAGTAGCCATAAAACGGCACAAAAAGCAGGTCGTCCGAAAAGATGGCCGTGTGTCTAGTGTTGACAACCAGGCGCATCTGGGAAAGCAGGGCTGGCGACAGAAGACAGCCCAGCCAAAAAGACACGAAACTGGATATGGGAAACTCGCCCATGCGCGGGCTGCTCAACAAATAAGCCAAGGTCAAGCTGGCGGGTTGCTCCGGATCAATCCCAAGATCCGCCAAGTACGCCACCGTGCCGTCCACGGAGATAAGGTCGTCGGAGTCTTTGTATTTGTTGAAGATCAGGACCAAGGAGGGGTCCACGGGCCGGGCTTTTTCGGCCAAATAGGCGTCTGTGGCGCGACGGACATCGTAGTTGTACTTTTCGAGGAACCGGGCCGCGGCGGCGTCGGACGCGCCGGTGGCCGTGGCAAAGTGTTTTCGAATCTCCAGCTTGGGTGACTGTGGTTAGTTGGTTTCGGCAGCCGGCGGGCGGGCGCGATGGGCCGGGAGGCACGGGTGTCGGCGGGGCACCGGCCCCGTGGCGGCGGCGCAAGGAAAACGTACCATTTGGGCCAGAGGAGGCGTGGGAGGGCGGACCAGGCGAGGGAGAAGCGCACGTTGGTGAAGCGCGCGTGGCTGCCAAAGCGAGGGAGGTGTTGCGGGCCGGCCTTTGTGCAGGACACGATCTTCCAGGGCGGACCAGGGCCGGCAGTGGGTCAGACTGTCTTTGGTTTTTTCTTCCAATTACTTTTTCTTCTGACTACTTTTCTCTTCTAATGATATTGGCATTTCTCTTCTGATTACTGCTCTTTGTTTCTTGGAGTGTTTATTCTTGGATGTTTTTAATCTAATTAGGGTTGTTAAAGAGGGTTGTGTTTGTAGAGGTATTTTGCAGCCTAGCGCGGTTTGGTCAAAAGTGGTGGAATTGGGAAGAAACGAGGAAATAAAGAGAAGGTCAAAGCTGATGCAACATCGATGCCAAAAGCTTGTTTGTAGATCTGTGAATTACTAGAGCGTGGTTTATTTTATAATGATGTGTATTTTTGGTATTAATACGTATTTATCGATGTTTAATATGTGTTTATGGATATTTATGAAAATGTATTTATCGATGTTTGATATGTGTTTATGGATATTTCTATAATACGTATTAATCGATGTTTAATATGTGTTTATGGATATTTATATAAAATGTATTTATGAATATTTATACATTATGTATTTATGGATATTTATACATTATGTATTTATCGATATTTATATAGTAGATATTCATCGATATGTTAATGATATGTATGTATCGATATCTATAAAATATGAATTGATGGATATTTATATAATATGTATTTATGGATATTTATACATTATGTATTAATCGATATTTATAAAATTTGTATTTATGAATATCTATTATTAGAGAACATCGTAACAGACTTATTTTGTATACAAATAGATTAATAGAGTAGAATGCATAGGTAAAAAAAGTGATACTGCAATTCAAAATTGAATAGAAAAAGATCAGGAAAGGCAATTTATTGTCCTCATGCTTTCTATAGGCTTATCTTTACTGGTCTTCACAGTTCTGATCGTGGTGCTCTGAACCTCTTTTTTGAACTTCCGTTTTTTGAACTTCCATTTTTTAACCTCTACCTTATAAACCTCTATTTATTAAACCTCTATTTATTTAACCTCCATTTGTTGAACCTCCATTATTCTGAAATATCATTTTTTAAACCTCTAACTTTCTAAGCCTTCATTTTTGAACCTCTACTCATTTCCTCTCATCCCTCCAAATTCAAATCCGCTTATTCAAACATGAACTGTATCAGTTCTGATGCAGAAACTCTCGAGTGAGTAATCCAAAACTTCATTTTAAACAAATGCATAGAATATACCTCGAGAACACTTGCTAGTAGTCTAAGATCTAATGCTTTCAAAACCCACTCACGAAATCACTAATAAATACTTGATAATTTGATTGAACTTTCTGGTAAATCGCCAGTCCTTCTTATTTCTTGTGAATTCTGCATTTTTCTTATAGTTCTTTCAACAAATGTTTTTCAACAAATGCATTCAAATCGTCCTTTAATAAATGCATTCAGCATATTGAACATCAATTGATTTCCGTTTTATCATTGAATCCAGCTTCCCTTACCGTGAACCTCTTTGTTAGATTCTTTCATGTCTTGATATTCTCACATTCTGATCTACATAAACACCTTCGATCTTCCGTTGAATGAGCATTTACCCCAGACTGTGTTCGAATTTGTCAGCCTAAAGCTTCTTTGTTTCTTTTTTCAACAACGTCTCAAAGTTTCGTGGAAATTAGACTTTTACAAAAAGGCACAGGATGTGAAGATTGGAAAAGTCATAGTCAACCGAAAATTCAAATCTGATTTTATCCCATAATTGAAGTTGCAAAGTCTCATGAGGGTCCACCATTTGAATGTGCTATGTTCCACTCTTAAGGCCAACATCAATTTGTGTGTCTTTAAGACTCTGGAAACTGCGGTTTCAGATGCTAATTCGGGAGTAACAAGCTTCATTTATATTGTTCCGGGAATATTAAGCTTCATTCATGTTGTTCCGGGCTAAAGTTCAGTTTCGTGATTCAGGAATTTTAGAGCTCACCTATGTCATGGTGTTTAAAAGCTGTCCAAAGCTATGATTTGTGCTCATGTTTTCTTTCATTTAGCAGTTATCTTAATAATGCTATCTACTAAACTGATTTTCCCAGCCTCAGACTTCAATAGTAAACGGTCTCTTCTATTACTAATGGTGCTTTGGCTCAGAATCCTCTTATTCAATAAGCTTTTATTACTCATGGTTCTAGTCGGTTTCATGCTTAGTGTTTTCAAATATGTCATAATTCTGTCAGCATTAAACCACCTTGAGAAGGATAACTGGAGAATTGAACCTAGTAGTTTGAACTTAGTGTTATACAAACCTTTGGAGTGACCCACACTATAAACAGTTCTAGCTGGTTTATCCAGAAATCAGACCGGCAGAATCTTCTGTAATTCTACCTTCCAGATCTTTTTTTCTCAGCTTTCTTGAATTAGCGTTTTTGAAATTAATATTCATGCAAATTTATGATACCTATGCCTTCTCTAAAGCTCACAGTTCAACTCAAAAAGACAACATGTCGTTTCTGGAGAATTATCTTGATAAGTAGCAAGGAGCACAGCCTACTGAAAAGCCTAAAATGCAAAACCTTGAAAGAAGGCAACTTGCTAGTATGAAATCAAGATTCCAGGCATGTACCTCCACAAGGCAGTGTCTTCTTTTGTGAGTACTTCCGGCAATGTACCTAGTATTGAGCATAAGTGAATTTGGATCAAGTGTATTTATATTAAGACTATTAGGATCAAGTTTATTACGATTAAGTGAATTTGGATCAAGTTTATTTGAATTAAGTGGAATGAGTGAATTATGCCTACAACTACACCCAATATAAAGAATTTTTGAAAATAGGAGAGACATCAACAGTGTGAATGGAGAAAGAGGGAAGTATCATTATGACATGGAATAAAAATAATTTTTGGTTTGTTCATACTTATTGACAAGTTTTGAGCTATACAAGAGGGTAAAAGAAATTAATATGACCACTATTTATAGCCATAGATGAATCACAAATAAGATCATGTTATGATCAAATATAAAAAATTAGCATCACTGAATCAATTTACTCATCTAAAGACAAAGATGTTGGTATCGCTCAAACCGAAACCAGAAGTGATGATATCTTATAATAATCAAAGATGGAATAAGACTAGAAGCTATTTTAAGTGTTATAGAGACCCAATGTTTCATTCTTGTAGCAGACGAATTAAAACTGATCTATACTTATTCTATGATGCACAAAATTACTCATACTTTGACTATAGGCCATTTATCATGAATAAACGTTATTGTATACTCACATTGGCTTCCTTCGTAGAATAATTAGCAGCAATTGAACAGCAAGTATTTTCGTTAGTAATCTAATATAAAGTATACACAATTCTTCATTCTCAGGAAAATAGACAAGCCACTCCCATTTTCAACCTAGAGTCTATTCTAATTATACAGGTCTAAATTATAGAGTCGAAAGTATATAGTTTGAAGTTAGAGAGTTGGAATTATAGGGTTTGCAATTATAGTGTTTAAAATAATAGAGTACGAGATTATAGAGTTGAGGTTATAGAGTTGAGGTTGGGGTGTTAAAACTCTAGATTGCAATTATAGTCAAAATTATAGATTGCAATATAGTCAAAAACCTAGATTGCAATTATAGTCAAAATTATAGATTGCAATTATAGTCAAAATTACAGATTGCAATATAGTCAAAAACCTAGATTGCAATTATAGTCAAAATTACAGATTGCAATTATAGTCAATATTACAGATTGCAATTATAGTCAATATTATAGATTGCAATTACACTCAAATTATAGATTGCAATTACACTCAAATTATACAGTATGCTAGATCTTTTGGAGCCGGGATTCATCTAGCTGCAAAACCACCGCAGTGCCGCACTTCCTGCCCAGAAACAGTTGTCAGACAGGATCAAACAACACCACAAACTGCGACTATAAATCACGCCTGTTTCCCCCCTTCCCCTCTGCTCTTGATTTTTCCCATCAACGCCCTAATAGCGTGAGGGTGCCGCCATCCAAACCACATTCTTTTTACAGTACTCCACCCTAGCCCTCTAACGCCTACCCCGGCCTTTCATCAACCGCCTACTGATCTTTCATCAACCCGCTTCTGATCTTTCAACCACCTTACTTCAAAACACCATCCAGGAATAGCCCCCTGGCATCGATCAGCCACACCAAAAATAGCAAATCCCTGCATGGCTCCGCTCGTGCCTCTTACTGCCGGACATGTGGCGTCCGCGGCTCCGTTTCCCATTCTTAATGACATTGTGGCCGAGCCCCAAGACCACGAAAACGACTTTCACGTGCTTCTTGATTGGCTCCTGCCCTACTACTTAACGCCCGGCGCCCTGCAGCCTGCAGACGCTCTGGCCAGGGTGCGTTCCGCCGCCCGCCGCTGCTTGAAGGACAGGGTGCTCCACCACGACCTCGTGCTGCTTCTTTTGAACTCCATCAACGACCAGTTCCGCCGCGACTTCCGCCCCTTTTGCCGCAACCAGTCGCTTTTGTCCATTGTCGCCCACGTGTCGGCGCTTCTATCGTACTACTCGCGCCAGATTGCCGTCCTCAACTTGTCGCTGTCTGCTGTGGACTTGTTTCAGCGCGGTCTCAACGCCTATTTTGTCTGCTACTTGCTGCTGCCCCGGCTTTGTGACGAGCTTCTGGCTTTGTGCAAGGCTGCTTTCATTCTGTATCTGCCGACCCCACGCCACCCTGGCATGGGCGAGTCTCCGCATTCCGCCAGCTCCGCCCTACGGCTGCCACTCAAACCCAGTCCCGCCTCTCCGGTGTCCTGCATCAACGTGCTTTGTGCCGTGGGAATGGCCCCAACCATCCAGTCCATTCTGGTCCGGCTCTGCATCGACCACATCTCGGCCCACATTGCCAAGAACTGTGCCGCGGTCTGGCACTCTCCCCTCCTTGACCACATCCAATCATGGGTCGTCAACGACGTGTATCCAGGCTTTGCACTCGCCTGCGGCAAGGAGTCTGCCACGGACGCCTCCACAGTCGAGCATTTGGTCCGCATTGCTCACGACGAGCTCATTGTGTTGCGCATTGGCGAAATCTACGATATAGTTCAGGCGTTTCCTCGCTCTTCAAGGGCGCTTTCCGAACTCCATCAGAGCTTGGTGTTCACCAGCAGCGAGTCCGAAATCTTCCAGAGCCCTGAACACAGAAACATGTTGGTGGACTCGTTCATTGACCACTGCAACCAGCATCTACTCAACCTGGCCTCCAACACCATCGACATCATTCTTGCATACACAAAAACCATCAAGTCCTTTCTATTGGTCGACCCCTCGGGTGTTCTCTTGGACAAGGTGGCTCGTCCCATCCGCAAATACTTGAGAGGGCGCTCCGACTTGGTCACCCAGTTGGTGAAGGGCATGCTTGACACGAATCCCGCCACCAACAAGTTGGTCGAGCTTTCTGATACCCTCTTTTCGCCCACGGAGGCCGTCGTTCCGCCAGTAGACGATCTATCCGACATCCACTGGTGCCCCGATCCCATAGATGCCCTCCCCGATTTCAAAAAGGGCCGCATCTTGGATGTTGTGGAGGCCTTGACGTCCATCTTGCCCCTGTCAAGTGTATTTGTGGAGGAGTTCACCAAGTATTTCGGAGACCGC
The DNA here is from genome assembly GCA_002893665.1 of Metschnikowia orientalis. Taxonomy (NCBI): domain Eukaryota; kingdom Fungi; phylum Ascomycota; class Pichiomycetes; order Serinales; family Metschnikowiaceae; genus Metschnikowia; species Metschnikowia orientalis. The sequence continues at coordinate 166,722 of NXGZ01000018.1, read as the reverse complement.
TTGTTGCAATATGGCAAGTATTCCACCCGCAGCATTCTACAGTACGTGAATGTGCTCAAGGTTCGTTTTGGCGCCAACGAGTTCTCCACGCTCGACGTAATGATCAGGGATGTCGAAGAGAGCATGCTGCTCAATGCTCAAATTGCTCAAAACTTGTCCCCCAATACTGTGTCTTTCTCATTGTCGATTCTATCCAAGATGTATTGGCAGACGCTTTTTGACAGTTTGTCGGACAATGACCACTTCAGTATTCCGCTCGAGTCAGAGTTTGTTGCGTATTGCACACACTACAATCATCTCAAAAAAGGTCGAGAACTCAAGCTTGTGCCATCAATGGGAAGCGTTCGTTTGGATATCAGCGTGGGCCCCACCACAAAAGAATTTGTCGTGACGCCAGCGCAAGCAAAGGTGATTGAGCTATTCAGTGAAGACATGGACGAAATGAGCGCCCAAGCGGTGTCGTTGGCTGCTGGTTTGCCTGCGTACGTGACCACTAGGGCGCTAAAATTTTGGGTCCAAGAAGGGATCTTGGTAGAGTCGCAATCAAAGTACAGAGCAGTGGGTTGAAAGGGAAAGGTGAACCTAGGAATGGCCATGGATTACGAGAAGGGGCAGGAGAAAAGATATACCTCATTTCCTAGTTCCTATACATCATAGCATTTTCGAGTTGTTAGAACAGCAAGTACCCAGCTGGGCCAGGCAAGGTACTCAGTACCGGAAGCTTCTGAGCGACGGCTGCTTGAGCGAAGCTTTCAAGCATCGCAGCCGTTTGAAGATATCCCTGTGGATGTCCATCTCAGAGCAGAATTAAGTCACGCATAACAGAAGTCATTATCGGAACCGACTACAGTAGAAGGCAAGGCGGGGATCAGCAGCCAGTAGCATGTATTCACTTTCCGAGGCACTAGCGGTGGCTGCTTGGCATCAAACAAGCACCCCCGGAGATCTCTATGAAGGTCAGTTTATGTTCCCGTTGACGGCCTTGACCACATCAACGCCCGAAACCTTCTGGTTGTAGGACGAGCTTGGCTGCCACTTGCGCATGTTGCGAATTTCGTCCATGGCATGGCCCGGCACGCGCACATTCCAGTTTCTCTCCAAGTGTAGCTGGACATCGCGCACGTCGATGGAGTCGGTCTTCCGATGCTTGGCCAAGCGGCACGCAAAAGTAGTCACGGAGCTGACAAACTCATCGGCTAGGTCTAGAAGCAACTCCTCCACATCGCCATCGATGGTGGTTTTGCCGTCGCCCTCGTCGGCGCCAATCGTGTTGACCAACTCCGTGAGCTTCCGCTTGGTGAGCACACGGCCACCATTGTCTTGGATGGGGCCCGTGGAGGCCATGTCGAAAGTGGGCATGCGCATGATGGCGGGCGAGTTGATGACCAGCCCGAGGCCCGAGGTACTGCCGCCACTAAGCGTGGGGCGCACACTGTTCTGGCCCGGTTTCAACGTGATGGGGTTGTGTGGCTTGACGTTGATGGTGTTCAGAATGGGGATGGATGGCACACTGGGCTTGGTGATCAGCGAAATGTTCACGCCACCAGCCACGCCGCTGCTGACAGATGGCGACTGAGACTTGCTGCCCGGGTTGCCTGGCGTTCCCAAGCCCGACGTTACGGGAGGAATGCCACCAGCAGGACCCTGGGATCCCGCTGCGCCCGCAGCATTGGCGGCAGAGGTGCCCAGGGCATTGGAATTAGCGTTTGCGTTAACGTTGGCGTTGGCGTTGGTCGCCGCAAGCAGCGCATTGGTCACAGTGGGCGTCATGGACTGCGCCAGCACCGGCCCACCCAAGCCCGGCGCCACGCCGGCAGCCGCCGCACCAGGAGGCGTCTGGCCCGGGGCCGGGCTGCCGCCCAACAGACCATTGGAGCCCTGGGCCCGGGCCAGCTCGTTCAACTGGTTGCGCATGTAGAGCGCAAACTTCAGGTACTGGCTGTACTTCAAGCGGAGCTCCTGGAGCTGATTGTCGATCTGTGTGCTCTCGTCGGGCCGCATGTCGGGCCGTTTGCCGGCCTCGAGCGTCCGGATGCGCCGCTCCAAGTCCTGGAGCCGCGTACGCACCTGGTTGTACCGTTCAGTGGTCACACCGGCACCAATGAGCGGCTGCCGGAGCTGGCCCTGGGCGTCGGCACTGCCGGCCATCTGCTGTGCAGGCTGGTTCTGGTTCTGGTTCTGGTTCTGGTTCGGATTGCGCTGCGCCGCTGCGTTGCTGGCACCGATACTCTGGCCCATGCCCACGTTGGAACCAAGACTGGCACCGGAGTGGGCCGCACCGAAGTCACCAGGGGCGGCGGCAGCGGACATGGCTGAGTTGGGCGGCATTTGGCCCGGGGCGGGGCTGTGGTTTGGGGCCCTATTTGGGTTGGCGTTGCCGCTGGACGCCGGGGCCGAAGCTGCATTGGGGGCGCCAGTGGCGGGATTCATACGTGACGCAGCGGCCCGCTGCTGTTGCTGCTGGCGGTAGTTGACGAGAACCTGCTTGATTTGCTCGGCTCGGGCGTAGTGCTGGCGGGCCTTGGGGGTGTCAGGACCGGCGGCCTTTGCCAGCGCGAGCTCCTCTTTGAGCGCCTCCAAAAGACGCGTGGCCTGCGCCGGCTGAATCATCTGGATCATGTTCAGCTGGCTGGCTGTCGGAGGGTTGGGCACGTTTTGGTTGTGGCTCATCGTGAAGGCTAGGGGTAAATGGGGTGCGGTTGTTTGCCTTGGAAGGGCGAGGGTTTGGTGCACGGGTGTCGCACTTTGGCAGCTCGGGCTCTTGTGTTCTTGGGTCCTGAAGGGCGTGTATGCAGGCAGTTGATAAAGATACTTGGAAATCAGGAATTGAAGAAAGAGCCGGCTTGAAAGGAGTAAACTGTAGGAATTGGGTGAAGGAAAGAAGGGCCACGAGGATAAAGCGGGATGAGGAATGAAAAATAGGAGGTGGGAGGTCGGGTTTTAGAAATTGAAGGTAGAAAATGAGAAACCAGAAATGGGATATCAGAGATGCTTATATTTTTCCCTTAGGCAATTTTTAGTAGTCCCAGTATAGCCTTTATTATACTCTTCATACCCCAGTCCCCATCAAATTCCCCCACTATATACATATCATCATTTGGATATTATTCACCGGAATTTTCATGGTTCTTGCTCATCCCAGACGTTATCCGACCAACATGTTGAGAACCGCTGCCAATGACACCAGACATTTGGGTGCTAGTGGGTGCAAAATTCAATGAGGATTAAAATCATTCAGCAAATAGAATTGAATTAGCTGCAAACCACTGGTAACCTATTGGCTCACACTGCTGCTAAGTTTAGTTTGGGCATTCCTCAAAACGAGCCAAACCCTGTTGAAAAGCCAAATTGTGGGCTTTTTTTTTAGCCATCCTTGAATCATATTGTTGTCAAAATCCCCAGATGGGACTTGAAGAAGTTGAATAGACTCTCTTCTTTGTTGTCCCAATCCATGATATCTATTGGAGAAGTGATATCTATAGGCAAAACATTGGAAAGGTCGTCATTAGGGGAAGAGGCTTGAGAAATAGCGGGGAAATATGGAACATACTCGCAGATCAAGTCTTCCATAGCCGTCACAAATTAGTTTGGCCAAAATGACTGATGTTTGAAAGCATCCCGGGGTAGAACCAGGGGCTTGCAAGTTTTGTAAGACTAGGTCCTAGAATATTCTGAGATGGTGGGGCCGCAGAAAGGTATGGCAAATATTAAGATAAGGAAAGAAAAAGATAACAAGTGAGTTAACGCGAGCTATCGGACTTTGCAAGGGACGTGCCATCAAAGGCCAGTCGCAGAGACAAACAAACTGGGCCAAGCTAGAGAAGCCCCGGAATGATTGAGTATTTGATTTGATATTGCTGAAAGCGACGATGGTAGTATTGGTTCGTTTCGATCGCTGACACGCCCAAGTTGAGAGACACGAAGAGACACGCACTAAGAAGCACGAGGTCTGCTGAGCACCCGGGCCCATTGCACCATGCTATAGTTGTAACACAACAGTAAATTCCAATCTCGTCTAGGTAGTGAGGACTTGAAACGCTAGCAAAGAGGCCAGCATGCGGAACGGAGTACTTGACGAGCAGTGCGAGATGCTCATGGTTGCGATGTTGATCCCACGAAAGCAAGAAAAAGATGGCCACGATAGCGCCCGTGGAAAGCAGAGTTGAGACAGTTTCGCTATAGTTTTCCTTTGTTTCGAGAAGCCCCGCTCTTAGCGTGATGGGTATAGTGACATAGAAGAATACGCCCACGAGGTAATGCGACACGTGCATCTTAGATGCGGGGCTCCATCGCGAGACGTAAAAGCATTCATAGTTTCGCCTTGCAGCCTGAACGGCCAAGAGGAGCCATATGAGCGAGTACTTGGAGCCATTGAGCAACTCGTCTTTACCAGAAATGCCAACAATAGTCAAGAGCACCGCGTAGATGATGTAGAAATGGGTAAACCAGGCTTTCGGCACGGTGATTTCGGCTAGAGAGTGGACTAGTCTTGCGACAGAGGATGGATGCAGCAGTTGTCCGTGCGGCCGATTCCCTAGTTTCACTTTTCCATAGTGGAGGAATTCATGGAGCTGATGCACGTGTTTGCTGACCAAGATCACCGCCGAAAGGCCTAGATATGCACTGCAAAGAAGGAAAGTAAGCATATCGGTGGATCGCGCGCGGCATTAGACGTGATAACAGCGAGGTGTCTCGAAAGTTGCTTCACTCGAGCAAGTAGAGAGGTGTTTTGACTCGCAAAATTGCCTCCTAATCTTGTACCTGAGTTTGATCGTTCGGAAATTGAGGCTGAATTTTATTTCATGGCCTGAGAACCCGTCCTGAAGGGTTTCCGACCCCCGAAGTCATAACCAACGCTGGGGGTGCCAGTGGACTGGTGGAAAAGCGCCTCAGCTCTTACTCAAAAAGAAAGCAGATCTTATTTTAAAAGCAAATGCAACTCTTTTTTTGAAACGCAACTGGATCTCTTTTTTGAAAGAAACCTTTCTTTTAAGAACTCTTTTTTGAAAGCGACTGAATCTCTTTTTTAACAGCAGCTAGCTCTTCTTTCTAAGAGCAAATTGAAGCGGATCCATTGCATCCTGAACTTGCATTTTGTCATTCATGATAGGCTCCTTTGAAGTAGGGTCACGGGTAAACAGTGGGAAGATGCGATTTGTCTCTAGCAAGTTGTCACCCATTAGCAATTGAAAATCGCAAAAATCCGACTTCTTTTTGGAGCGACATGCCTCTCTTTTATACTCATGAGTGGTTGCATGCCTGTCGCAGGACTGTTTCAGGTTTTGTGTTTGGCGAGGCTGCAAATCCGCCCCCAAGTGTATAAATACGGCAGTGCGCGCCTTGAACCACTTTTTATTGCACCCAATTTTTTGGGATTAGCAATCGTTTTTTCCCACTCCAACTCAATCTCCACACTATTGGCTGCCAGAAAACTTGTGCGTGGATCTACTAAAGTTTTGTTATGATATTTTTTGCCCACGTGCATTTGCTGGGATTGACGTTGGGCGTGGGATTTTCAGGAATTGAAACAGTTTGATTTGCACCCTAACGTGCGAAACTGGCCACTCCAATTGACGGAATTCGTTTACCTTGGAGTCTCTTTGGGTTTGCCATGGTCTTGTCTCAATAGCTTCTGTTCGTCTATCATTGTTGTTGCATTTAAAGGCTGATTCCTGTCCTGGTTCAGCGACACTAAATTGGCCTACTACAAGCTTCCGGGTGCTACATGCTAGAGAATTTGGAAAAGTTTCATCTCAATACTTAAGCTCATACACGTCGCTAAGATCTGGAACAAAAATGATGTGTGGAATTTAGGCTTAGAGCAACTGAAGTAGTGAAACTGCCCCTTGCAAGGGCCGAGTCCCAGAAAGCACCTAAGTCATTTGTACTTGCCAACAAAAGGAAATACACATACATCTGTCTCCAGCGGAAGGCGAGGTCAGGCATTCGCTTCCCGCGGAACATGGTGAGTTTGGTTTCAGGCATTTTCCATCCAGAGTGTCAACTGGAAGGTCATTGGTGAACTTTCTGTGCAAATACTTCATTTGGCTTGCATAGCTAGGATACACAGCCTTGGTTTTCTCTTTTCCTTGGGCACTGTGCTTCACATCCTCAACTCGGGGGGCCTTGTGCTCAAGAAGGTTGATTCTCTGCCACTTAACGAAATCATCACTCAAAACTGCCACCCATTGAAAATCAGTGTCATACAACGACCAGCTGGTACCATTGAACAAAATAGCTCCTTCCATTTCATGGTTGTACAACTGCTCATGAGTAATTGCCACACCTGCTGCATACTTGACGATTTTCTGTTCAGTTGCCCACGAGGAGACCATTTTCGGATAATGGACCGTCTTGTCGGCATCTGCAAGTGCTGCTGCCAATGTGTCATATGCCACTACGCTGGCTAAAAAGGTGAGGAAGTACAAGAAGTTCATGTTTGAGTTTTTGTTTTTGATATCTTGACGTGCCTGCCAGCTCTAGGAATTTGACTTTCATTTATACCATGCATCGTGATAGAGTTAGCTGATATATGCGCACGGGATACTTAGCAAGTGCTCGTTTTGTCACAATTCCAAGAGGAATTGAGAGCAAATATGGGGCTTGAACTGAAACAATCTCCCTCATTAAAACAATCATTCCTATCTTGATTTGCTTTTGTCTTTTTGAATGCTGTTATGAGCTAATATCAACCAAGCTTTATTTCTATCAACCCAGAATCAACACGCAAGCGTTCTATCAACACAGAAGCTTTGCGTTTCCCGTCAGAAATCTGCCATTCCAGGCTGGGCATCGCAAGAATAATGATAAAGTAGGGTATCTTTACTCCAAGAATTTAGCAATCGACCTCAATGAATTTGGACCGGAGAAATTTCCATAGTTTTACATGAAAAGTGTGAAAGCAGCCGCGCAGCTGAAATTTATGCCCGGCGGCTATCTTTAAATCGGACCAGGAACTTTTCTCCCCGCGATATGTGACGATTTGACAGTGTTTCAATATCTATTGGTCTATGATTGATTGGGGTTGTTTATACCGACAGCCTCTCGTTTCAGATGTGGTGTATTATCACGAATCCAACGCAAAGCAGCGCTCAATGTTGTGCGGGTTGTTGCCGAACCACGCCGGTGCAGTGACCCCGCACGACACCAACACAAAGATGACAGACATGGCCAAGTTGTAGCCTGTGTCCAAGGCGGCCGCTACCACATAATTGTACTTGGTCCAGAGTTGGTGCCGGTAGCGAAACGCATAGAACTGGGTGCACGTGCCGCCAATGAACTTCGACAAGTACCCGGTGGAGATGTTTCCATAGAAGTGACTGAGAGTGGAGAATAGCACCGTGGTGTTCCACAACTGGAAGTTCAAGCCGCTCCGTGGGTAGCGCTTGTGAAGAGCCACCACCACAACAGGACATACGAGCCCCACAAGGAAGCCGTACGGCAACGCGGGGTATTTGTCGAAAAGCCGCCGCGGTCCGAGCACCACGTACTGGATAGCGTTGGTGTGGTACACCTGCACCGCTTGGCCGGTCCATTGGTTGAGCGGGTCCCTTATGGTGCCCACCAAATAGTCCCATTTGGACGCCATGACCCAGCGATACGAAAGATAGTTGATTGGCACGCCGATGAGCTCGCCATAGATCTGGGCCAAGAACACGAGGCGCGGTGGGATGTGGTTGTAAAAGCCGAACTTCATCAGCTCCAAGTGGAACTGGGCTCGATACCACGCGTCACCGGCCACGCTTCCAAAAAACGCAGCGCCCGCGGGATGCTTGACCTGGACATCCTGAATGAGATACCCGTAAAGAAGCTCGTTGAAAGTACCCACAGGGAGCTGAAAGTTGGAGAGGGCATAGAGCCACATCAAGGGCGTGATGATGATCGAGCCCACGACCAAGGCAATCACGCAAGTCCACCAGGGCATGAAGAGCGAGCCTGCGTTGTAAGTGACGGCCAACAACAACACGGACACGCCAAACAACACAAGATACCACGAGTCCGGCACGTTGGCGTAAGCCAGATGGAGCTTGTTGAGGCGGTCGCGGTGGGTTTTGGGGGAGCCGGTCCAGCCCGCCTTCAAGCTGTCCCAGGCAAAAGCCACCACCCACACAATGCCCGAGATGTATGCGGCATAGTCGAAGAACATGTTCCAGGCACGCTGTGGGCCCAAGTTGACCGGCCCGTACTGCTCGTACGCCGTGTGGTTGAAGCTTCCATTACTGGTGATAAGCTTTTCGGTCGGGTACACGTCGCCCAGGTCGGTGAAGAGCTTGTTGGACATCAAGCCGTGCTTGTATGAGAACAAGGGCGACCATTTGGCGAGCGGGATCAACACCCACGCGCCCAAGACAAACCCCACGAACTGGATAATCTGGACCCAGTATGGGTAGAGCATGACCTGGGAGGTGATGTTGGCCCAGTCGAGGGAGAAGTTGAGCACGCCCATGCCACCGAGGCCGGAGCCCACGAAGTTGACGTTGGCGTTGTGGGGGGCCAAGTAGCATAGAAGTGCCAACGACGAGGTCATGGGGAACAAGAACTCGGGGAGCATTTGCCAGGCGCAGAGTGCCAACGCACAGGTGAAGAACACCGACATTTGCGAGCGGGCGGTCTTTTTCTCCTCTTCCTCTTCTTGGCGTTGGCCCTCTTGGTCCCCACCTTTATTCAAGTGTTGGTCTGGTCTTTTCTGGTCCCGGCCTTTATTCAAGTGTTGGTCTGGTCTTTTTTGATCCCGGCCTTGTTGTCCTTGGTCACTTTGGGTAGGGCCTTGTTGTCCTTGGTCATTTTGGGTAGGGCCTTGTTGTCTTTGACCAGTCAGTCCTCCATTTCGACTCTGGTCCTGGCTCTGAAGAAGCGCCGTTTGCATGAGAGTCTGCGGCCACTGGAACTTGGGATCGTAACTGACCACATTTTTGGCAATGGCAGCATACGAGTACCCAATGTACACGATGGCCCACATGAACGCCAAGGCCGCCACGGGCAGCAATCGAAACCCGAAAAAGATCTCCACCAAGGCAAACGCATTGGTGGCCAAGTTGCCGGTGGCACCACTCTTGGCAGCAATGGTGATGAGCGCAGTCTCCTTGACCGACCACGGGCCGGGATTCAAGTTGAACGATGCCCAGCGCCGGCCCCGCCACGACAAGGACACCTGGCGGCGGGGCACGTGCTCGGCCATCCACTGGCCTAGGCCATGGCAGGCGATCTGCACAAAAAAAATCAGGTACGCCGCCGCCGTGGTCCGGAACGCGTTGACCGTGTCGATGAACGCGCCGGGGACGATGAACACCGTGGCCAAGAGCACCACGCGAAACGTCAACACGGGCGTGGACGGGTCGTCGGTGAGCGGCACGGTGTCCCGGACGGCATCGGAGAGGTCCTGGAGGTCCAGGTCTTCGGGCAGCGGCAGGCCAAGCAACGGCGACGACTCGGAGACGGCCGGGTCACGTGCGGACGCCGCCGTTCGAGAGGAGGTCGATCGGGAGGGGGCCATTGCAGTGGAAGCAGAAGACTTGGTGTGGAGAAATGCCGCCAGGCAGCAATGGGATGGGCTGCGCACGTGACCGCGCGCGCCGGCTTGCTGCTGCTGGGCGCGAAGTGCACTTTGGTTTGCAGCCGGTGTTTTTCTGTTGAGTGACTTTCCTGTTAAATGACTTTCCTGTTAAGTGACTTTCCACTCCGGTGAATTCCCTTTTGAGTGACTTCCATTCCGGTGATTTCCATTCCGGTGATTTCCATTCCGGTGATTTCCACTCCAGTGATTTCCCTTTGAGTGATCTTCCACGCTGTTTTTCCAACTACTTCAGGCCGAGCAGCAACACGCCCAAAACAATGTCCAAGACCGCGTCGTCATCGGGCGAGCCCCGCTTCGAAAGCTTGTTTTCAATGACCTGGTCAAGGAGAATGCGGAGCCGCTTGATCAACACGCCGTTCTTGCACCACGTGCGGATCGGCACCCAGCTGTCCAACACAATGCCCGGGCACCGCTTGCCCGAGGACACGTGCTCCAGCAAGTCGTACAGGATGTCGCCGCCAAAGAGCAACGCGGCCAACGTGCTGGTGGGCGTGATTTCCCGGAGGTACAACTTGCTGGTGTAGCTGGACGCCGAGTACACGACAAACGGCGACTTGTGGATGGCCGCGGCGCTGCTGAACTTGGTGCTGGGCGTGAGGTCGACAACGGCACGTGGCTCGGGGCTCTCGTCGCTGGCCTCGGGTCTGGCCACCGGTACCGGCGGCGGCTCGGAAAACACAAGCGACGACGGATGGACAAAGGCCCGGGCCGCCGGAAGCTCGGCGAAGCGGTGCCCCGGCGTCTGCGCAGCGGCGCGCCACTCGTCGATGTACTTCTCGTTGCGGATCCAGAACTTGGTCTGGCGGGCGTCGCTGTCGATCTCCACCGCGCCCACCAAGCTCTTGGCGTACTTGGGGTCGGGCAACTGCACGCGGGCGAGCTGGGGCGAGAAGGAGCCGGTGATGATGGCCCGGATCACGGCGTAGTTGGCGCCGTTGCGGTTGAGGTCGGCGTAGCAGGCGCGGGCGGGGTGCCGCGAGCTGTACTCGAGCGGAACAAACAGAAGCTCCTTGAGCGTCAGCACGTATTGCACGCGTGTGGCCTGGATGTCCTGCAACGCCAGGTAGCCCAAGTGGTTGGCGGCCACGAAGCGCTTGCGCAGGCCGCTGGGGAGCAGGTCCCACTCGTGGAAGGCGAGCGCACAGGCGATGACGTCGCCGTGGGTCAGGCCAAAGCGGCGCTTGGCGGCCTTGACGTGGTCGCGGGCCTCGAAACTGCCCGAGAACGGGCTGCCGCACGAGCTGACGGCGCTGATGGTCAAGCACATCTCCACACAGCCAAAGATGCACCCGAGCACCAAGAGCTTGGCCGCGTGCAAGTCCGTGGGGATGTACGACAAGTACTTGCCGAGGTGGGTGAGGGCGTCGTCGCCGGCCAAGGCGCCGAGCTCGTGGAGCATGCTGCGGGCTTTGGCCAAGGCCAGCGCGTCGGGCGGGTCGATGCCGCTCTGCAAAAACGGCGCCACGCGCCCAATGCCCATGGACTTGACCACAAGGTAGAGGTTCTCGAGGCGCGTGCGCTGTATCTCCGGCACCGGCTGGCGGAGCGCCTGCTGCTGGGTTTCCCGCGTGTACAAGTGGTAGCAGGCGCCGGCCTGGATCCGGCCCGCCCGTCCGCGGCGCTGGGCCATTTCCGCCTGGGAGCACCAGCCCTCCACGAGGCGCAGGCTGTTGGCCTTGCTGTCGAAAAAGACGCTTTTCTGGCGGCCGGCGTCGACCACGGCCACGCAGTCGGGAATGGTGATGGACGTCTCGGCGATGTTGGTGGACACCACGATCTTGCGGGTGCCCGGGCGGGGCGGCTGGAACACGCGGGTCTGGTCGCGGGACAGCAACGCCGAGTGCAAGGGGAGGCAGCAGCAGTGGCGGGCGGCGGTGCGGGCAAATTGGGCCTCGATCAGGGCCACGCACCGGGAGATCTCCAAGATCCCGGGCAAAAACACCAAGATGGAGCCGGGGTTGTTGTCTTGGGCGAGCGTGGCGTCGATGTGGAGGCACACCTGGGCGACGAGGTCGAAGTTGAGGGTGCCGGTTTTGAAGAAGTGGGAGTCAGCGCGGGGCCGCAAGACCTGTCCGTCGTGGGTTTCCACGGCAAAGTCCACGTCCGTGAGCACCTCGTCGAGGTAGTGGTCGGAGATGGGGAACGTGCGGCCCTCGATGTGGATGTGGTGGACCGTGGTGTTGAAGTAGTTCATGAACACGTCGGTGTTGATGGTGGCCGACATGAGCACGACTTTGAGGTGAGGCATCTTGGGCAAGATGCTTTTGAGGAGAATGAGGAGGAAGTCGCTGTCCACGGACCGCTCGTGCACCTCGTCAATGAAGATGTAGCGCAAGCGGGCAAATGCGGAGGAGGATGCAGCGGCTTTTGTCAATTCCGATTCCGATGCCGAAGAAGTTTGGTCCGATCCTTTTGAAGCTGATCCTGAAGAGCTTTGGTCAGAAGAATTTGAAGCTGATCCTGAAGAACTTTGGTCAGAAGAACTTTGGCCCGACCCCATGAACAGCTGCATCATCCGCAAAAGAACACCCGTGGTGACAAACGTTAGCCGCGTGGCCGCCGAGGTGCGATTCTCGCCTCGGATAATATAGCCGGTCTCGGCGCCCACGGGCTGGAGCCGCTCGGCGGAAATACGCTCGGCCAAGCCGATGGTCGAGATCCGCCGGGGCTGCGTGCAGATGATGGACGACGAGAAGTCGCCCTGCGTGCACATGTGGTCCAAGATGAACTGCACGATCTGCGTGGACTTGCCGGAGCCGGTCTCGCCCGTGACGAGCGTGACCTGGTTGGCGGTGATGACGCCCACGAGCCGGTCCCGCTTGGCAAACGCCGGCAACTGCATGCGCTGTGCCACGGCCTTCTGGAGCTCGGCCGACTGTGTCCGTTTTTGGTACGCCTCGCGGGCAGCTGCCACTTCTGCCTGCAGCATTTCCTTTGCTCCGTTCGTTCCTTTTCTTTGCATCCTTTTTCCTCCATGTCCTCTTTCTTTCTGCCCTTCTTTCTGCCCTTCTTGTCCTCTTTCTTTCTGCCCATCCTGCCCTTCTTTCTGCCCTTCTTTCTGCCCTTCTTGCTCGACTAGCAGCCCAGGGTCGTGGATCACCAGAAGCACGTTCGCCTCCAACCACTCCACAATGGTGTACACGAAGCACTCACCCAAAAGGTTGTTGTCCCGGATGTACGCATAGAGCCGGCGCACCACGGCCCGCTTGATGTAGCTGGCCAACTTGAACGAGGCGTCGTTGACCACCACGTGCACGCCCGGCATGGCGTCCGGGTACCGGGCCGTGAAGAAGAGCTTGGCCAGAAGCATGTGCGGCAGGATGCCGTGGGCGTTCAACTCCACGGTGGCCACGGCGTAGTCCGGCAGCGGGTCGACGCGGTTCGAGCCCACGGCGGCAATGCCCTCGAGCTCCATGCGCCAGGTGTCAAGAGCCTCGGCCTGGGCCGCGGCCGACGGCGGCCCGGAGTCGTCCGCAGGCACGGCCATGGCCCGGTGGGACAACGCCACGGCGGCCCGGGCCTCGTGGCGGCCACACGCCTCGTAGGCGGCCCACGCCGACGCCTGGTCGTAGCCCAGGAGCATGAGCCGCTGCACGAGGTAGTCGGTTTGGATGTCGCGGGAGATTTTCAACGTCACCGACAGGTCGTCGTCTCGCTTGGCAAAGTACACGGGGAGGTCGTCTTCGGGCACGTGGAACAAGAGCCACTCGAGGGCGTCGACGAAGGACGAGGTGTGCCGCACGGCCTCGGCCACGTGCGGGCCCCGGAACCCGAGCTTTTGGAGTTGGAGGTGCCAGGCGGGGTCGGCGTGGGTTTTTGGGGCGGCGGTCCACGAGATGTGGTGGCGGATGGACGCCTCGATTTTGGAGCGGAGGTCCGAGGGGAAGTCGACGAAGGGGGCGGACTCCCATGCTTTTTTGCCGAAGGGGAAGGGGGTCTGGGTGGGGCTGGTCCCACTTGGTCCCAGGGTGGTTCCATTCAGGTTCCCGTGTTGTCCCAGGGTGGTTCCATTCAGGTTCCCGTGTTGTCCCCGGGCGGTTCCACTCAGGTTCCCGTGTTGTCCCAGGGCGGTTCCACTCAGGTTCCTGTGTTGTCCCAGGGTGGTTCCATTTAGGTTCCCGTGTTGTCCCAGGGCGGTTCCATTTAGGTGGGTTGGTCCCACTTTGGTCCCACTTGGTCCCACTTTGGTCCCACTTGGTCCCCCTTTGGTCCCACTTGGTCCCCCTCCATTCCCCCTCTGCCCCCCTCCATTCCCCTCTGCCATCGCCCCCACACTCACCATGGGCCGCCGCACCTTGGTCTCCGAGTTGGCCCGGCCCTGCCGCTCCTTTTCCCGCTTCTCCTGCGCCGCCACCTTCTCCAAATGAACCTGGAAGGGGTCCCCGTTGTAGTACCGGTCATGGGCCACGCGGTCCGCCCGCGCCGCCTCGCCCCGCCGCGCCTCCATCTGCACCCAGAAGTCACGGAACATCACCGGCAACACCATCTTGAGGTTCTTCTCGTGGTTGAGCCTGTACATGGCATACGTCGCCACGTAGTGCCGGGCCTCGTTCGTCGTGGCACGTGCCTCGAGCACCTCGCTCGGGATTTGCCACCGGAGATGTATGTCCTCGTTGGTCTTCGGGTTTTTGCGGCTGAGATCCACCACCCCGACGAATCCCTTGCTTGTTTTGCGCATGTCAAACCCAACCTTGTTCCATTTTTGTTTTTGGCAGTGTTCGATGAGGAGCGTGGCCGGGAGTTTGCCGGTCCAGCCGAAATTGTCGCCGATGGCTAGGCCCCGCTGCGGCCGGGTCCCGGGCTCGGCCGGCGCCGGGTTGGTGCTGTTTTTTTTGTTTTTGCCGGTGCTGGTCTCCACGGTCTTTTTGTTTTTGCCCTCGGCCTCGCCATTCTTCTTGCTCTTGCTGTCGGCGGGCTCGCCTTTCTTTTTGCTCTTGCTGTCGGCGGGCTCGCTTTTGCTTTTCTTGCCCATGCTGGCGTGTGCGTTGATGTAGTTAAAAGAGAAGAAATGAGGTGTTGGTGATGCCTGGGATGGCCTGCGCAAAAAAGTGACACGGACAGGAATCGAACCTGCAACCCTTTGATTTGGAATCAAAAGCTCTGCCATTGAGCCACCGCATCCCCGAACGAGATTTCGGCAACGCTTGCTTTCTCATCGGATAAACTAATCCTTTTTAACCCGCTTTCCTACTTGCCTACTTCTTCGCCTCTGCTCGACCCCTGCCCTCGCTCAACTGCACTTGGCAGCTGACCTGCGCGTGCGCGCGAGATAGTGCGGGTGTGCCGCGCAGTGCGGGGTGTACGGGTGCGCGCGCGGCACGGGTCTTGCCTATCCAATAAACACCCACCTTTTTCAAACACCTTTTTTTTCTCATCCTCCCGCACCTCCCTCGCTTTACCTCGCCGGCACCTTTCCTTCCACCAGCGTTCCGCCATTGCCGCCCGCAAACCCCCGTGTTTCATCGCTGTGTCACCGCCGTTCCGCCGCCGTTTCATTGCTGTTTCACCCCATGCTCTTCAAAAACGCCCTCCCCAACATACGCAGGGCCTCCCCCCTGGTGCCCCGCTACTTCTCCGCCGGGCCCAGATTGCGGGCCGCCGCCCCCGAGGACCGCCCGGCATACACAAACGCCTTGGGCCACAAACCCAAAACCGTCACCCCTGAAGGCGCCGTTTTGGGAAAAACAACCTTCACAGAGGCCATGGACGAAGTCGACATGACCTGGGGCCGCGACGACGACCCCACCAAGGTCGAGACCCAAAACACCAAAATCAGACACTTCACCATCAACTTCGGGCCGCAGCACCCCGCCGCGCACGGAGTGTTGCGGTTGATTTTGGAGTTGCACGGCGAGGAAATCGTCCGCTCCGACCCGCACGTCGGGTTGCTTCATCGAGGCACCGAGAAGTTGATCGAGTCCAAGACATACATGCAGGCGTTGCCCTACTTCGACCGGTTGGACTACGTGTCCATGATGACCAACGAGTTGGTGTTTGCGCTTGCCGTGGAGAAGTTATTGAACGTGGAGGTGCCGCTTAGAGGCAAGTACATCCGGACCATGTTCGGCGAAATCACCCGTGTCTTGAACCACTGTATGTCTGTGTTGTCGCACATTATGGATGTCGGTGGGTTGACGCCCTTTTTGTGGGGTTTCGAGGAGAGAGAGAAGTTGATGGAGTTCTACGAGAGAGTCAGTGGTGCCAGATTGCACACCGCCTACGTGCGTCCCGGTGGTGTGTCCCAGGACTTGCCTGTCGGCTTGTTGGACGACATCTACATGTGGGCCACCCAGTTTGGTGACAGAATCGACGAGACCGAGGAGTTGGTCACCGACAACCGTATCTGGAAGGCCAGAACCCAGGACGTGGGCGTGGTCACTGCCGACGACGCCTTGAACTACTCCTTGTCCGGCGTCATGCTCAGGGGCTCTGGTATTCCTTACGACATCAGAAAGGCCCAGCCTTACGACGCCTACGAGTTGGTCGACTTTGACGTGGCCGTGGGCATCAACGGTGACTGTTACGACCGTTACTTGTGCAGAATGACCGAGTTTAGACAGTCCTTGAGAATCATCGAGCAGTGTATCAACGACATGCCCGAGGGCCCCGTCAAGGTCGAGGACTACAAGGTCTCGCCTCCTCCCAGATCCGCCATGAAGGAAGATATGGAGGCCTTGATCCACCACTTTTTGTTGTTCACCAAGGGTTACGCCGTGCCTGCCGGCGAGACCTACACCGCCATCGAAGCACCCAAGGGTGAAATGGCCGTGTTTGTCGTCGCCGATGGCTCCGAGAGACCTTACCGATGCAAGATTAGAGCCCCTGGCTTCGCCCACTTGGCCGCTTTCGACCATGTTTCCAGAGGCAACTTGTTGGCCGACGCTGTCGCTATCATTGGTACCATGGATTTGGTGTTCGGTGAAGTCGATCGTTAATATCTGTCTGCGCACAGCTCCTCCCCATATCCTTGCATTATTATACACTGGAGAAACGCCTTGGCTCGTTGCTTCCATCTGGTTCCGGTACATCCACATCAATACTAATGAACTATTCGCCATCTTCTAACCCACTATCACCTGGTAAAGTAAGTACACCGAGCCCGCGCCTCCGGCAAAGAGCGCCGCTTTGACCCCGAGCCCGCCCTCCGCTTCGCCTTCGCCGGGCCCCCGGTACATGTAAGGGTTGCTTGACGTGTGGCTCGTTGACGAATGCGTGGGTATGGAGGCCCCGCTCCGTTGCGCCTGCCTCATCAAAAGCTTGGTGAATGTCTCCTCGTCGATCTTGGAAATATCGCCGTCGGGCGCCAACTGCCGTATGATTGCCTCTCGGTCCGCGTTGGACAACCGCTTGTTGATGATCCGTTGCTCAAACTTTAGTAGCTTGGAGAGATGCTCGTTGTAGTCGAAATGGGGCACGTCGAACCGGTCGCCCTGGTTCCTGTGTTGTCCCGTGAAATGCTGAGACCCGGACTTGGGTGCTTCGCCGGTGTAGAAGTTGTGCACGCGGTGCCGCTTGTAGTTGTATCCGCTCGAGGTGTAGCTTCCCGACGCCTTGTTACGAGAGTAGTACTTAGCCTCGCCATAATATTCATTGTGCCATTGTGACGGACTCTGCCTTCGCGAGTATGGAGAAGCTCCCGCCCCGGCTCCCGAGCCAAGCGTGGCGTCGTAGTCCCTCTTGGACTTGTCGTTTTTCAACGTGTCGTACGCCAGCACCATGTCAACGTACTTTTTGCGGTTCTCCTCTTTCTCCTCCTCGGTCAAGTGAGAGTTGAGATCCGGGTGATACTTCTTCAGCAAAACCTTAAACTGCCTCTTGATCTCCTTGATGGTGGCGCTTGGTTGTAGCTCGAGCACTTGATAGAGATTCTGCTTGCCCGTGGAGTATAGACGACATGCTTTTGCTTGAGAGGCTGCAACAGCCGAAAACTGGAAGACGTTTCGAAGCATATGGTTTGCTTATGGACGGGGGTTTCGGCCAATGTGCCTCCTGTGTTCGTTTGGCGCCGAAATAAATAGGCAGCCGACGTGCAAGGCTTTTTTTCGGAGATAAGCTGGTTTCCGGGTTGGTCAAGCCCGATGCAAAGTGACGATACAGGCAGTTCTTAAGACACTAGCCCGAGGAAGACGTTGCATGCGTGCTACATGCTCATAGTCAGATAGCTGCGTGTATCCTGTGTGATGCAGGTGCGATCTCGGACTAGATTGCGGCTTTTGGCGCATCCTTCGTTCCCGAATCCACTTTTTTTTCGTACTTCCACCAACGTTCCTTGCAACGTCTAGCCAACCATTTGTGTTTGTGGCTCTTGAAATGCGGTTTTACTCCCAGTATGGCGTATAGTTTCGCCAATTGATTTCCGTCTCTTTGACTAAAGTCCTGGGATTTGCAGCCTTTCGACTATTCCTTGGTTAAATCAGGTGAACTTCAAAAATTTAATGGTCTCGTGTCCCTGGTGCTCACGTCAAATAAGCATAAAAATTATCAGCTTGCATTGTCTTTGATGAACCTTTGATTTACAATCTCCAGTTTTGGCGCATGTCTGTTGAGTATAGGTCCCTTTTTGTGACCTTCTTCTGTATGGGCGCCTCCTTATGTCCCAAATTTCTTGCACCTGCTAAGGGCGGATTTGGGCGTTTTATATCAAATTCTGGTTAGTGCATGCATATTGGTTCGATTATGAAACAGTTTCTTCGTGTTTCAGGTTGGAGGTGCGTCTTTTTGTGCAACACAAATTTGCAACATAAAAGATCCGGTCCCCACAAAAACAAAGCGGTGGAATTTTTCTAGATTTTTGGAAACCCCTGATGGCGCTCCAAGTTTTGCTCTTTCACCTTCGGCTGGAGCCGCTCCTTTGTAACACTCCCATGTTACCATTTCGGTTTGCTACTTAAGGTCTGTTTACTTGATGGGGTGAAATACTTGAAGTCACAAGTTGATCCTCATGGCCAATCCGGATACTAATAGAGCACTGGGCCTCTAAATTACTAAGAAGGTTGGCTCAAAATAGTAAGGTCGCCTCAAATGGCCCAGAAAGAATTGCTTCTAAACGATCCAGAAGGGCCGCCTCAAAATTCACGAAAGTCGCCAGTGAGGGGTCGCCAGTGTACATGTAGGGATGTTGCAGCAGCATTTAAGGGGCATCTGCAGCAAATCCGGCATGAAAACCCGCCATGTTTCGACTCGTGATGAATTCCTGTCCTCGGGAACGCTGCTTCCTTGCCTAAACAAACTCCGGGTTGATTGGAGCGCAATACCAGGTTCTTTCTTGTTCCGCCTTATTCCAGGCGTGACGATCCTCCGCAGCCGCGACTTTGTGGCACTGTCGCCACCGCGACATTTTCCTCCGGGGGGTGCGCGACATTCTCAATACTTAAAGGCTCGCCACGCACTCAGCAGAAAATTTTGTTCTCCACACCTATTTCTATCAATCATGCCTAGACAAAGAAGATCTGCCCCAGTCAAGACTCAGTCGAGATCGGCTCATACCGCTGCCGCACCTGCTGCACACGCCCCTCACCAACCAACTTCCATTTCTCAGCCCCATGCTCCTGCTCAACAGGGCCCTGGCTTGTTTGGTCAAATGGCCTCCACTGCAGCTGGTGTTGCTGTGGGATCCACTATCGGACACACATTGGGTGCCGGTATCACTTCCATGTTTGGAGGCTCTTCCGCTCCCGCTGAGGCCCCACAACAAGACTTGGCTCAAGCCCAACAACAACAGAACTACCAGCAACAAGCCCGTTCTTGTGAAGGCGACGCCAGAACCTTCACCAAGTGCTTGGAGGACAACGGTGGCAACATGCAAGTTTGCGACTACTATTTGCAACAATTGAGAGCTTGCCAAGAAGCATCCCGCCACTACTAAGCTTCTGTAAATAGTATACATTTGAGGTTATTTATCGTTATTTTGCCCTCTGTAGCTACGAGCGATTCGATGTGAATTGAGTCATGTGTTGAGCTGTGAAGGATGAAGCATTGGCGTCTATTATCGTAGTCAATACAGCATTTACGCTTTCTTGGAGTCGTTTCCAAGCATGAAGTATCCGGCGATACCCCCTAATCCCAACACGGTGAGGAGCTTGATTGGAGTTGGCGTGGTGGCTTTAGGCGCATCTGTCTTGTGGCCCGCATCTGCGTCTAGAATCTCTGACGTGTGGTCAACATCGGCCGTCTTGTGGTCAACCTTGTTTTCGTCGCCGCCCAAGTTTACGACTGCCGGGTTGTTGATCTCTGGGTTCAAAGACAGTTGAACATACTTCTCTGTGTTGGCGGTTTTGGAAGAACCCTGTGCTTTGGACGATGGAGAAGAGTCCACGGGGTCAGAGCCGCGGTCCGAGAGATACTCGGGTTGTGGGGCGACGGACTCACCGCCGTGCACCACGGCCGAGTCGTTGGCTTCCACCTTCGCCGATTGATTAACCTCTTTGTTGAGCAACTCGGCCTCGACCTGTTGCTTCTTGGTGAGAGCAATGTCCTGCTTGACGGCCTCCGGACTCACAGGGGGAATCTTTGGCTCTGTGACTTTAGGCATGAAGTCGTACTTGAATTCCCACTCATTAATTGATGTTTGGGAGGGCAACCTGAATGAGTCTATGGTCGAGGTGTCGTTTTTAGCAAGTCTGCGGGCCTGGCTGGACAAAGCTCTGGAGAATCTGGTGACTTTCAACATGTTCAGGTGGGGTAAATGGTGACGAGGGAATGGCGGTTCTAGTTTCTAGGAATTGGTAGAGGACAATGGTCAGGTTCTGGCGACTGACGGAAGTTCTCGGTTGTATTCTGATCAAAAACTGAGCTTTTGCTTCTGCTGCGCTGGTTTTGATGCGTTTTGTTGAAATGACCAGGTGGTTCGCTGCCGCAGAAATATGAGCAAGGGGGACCCCGCGGAACCTCGCCGACACGCATGAGGAGCAAGTGGGGTGGCCGACATCGAAGCCGAGCGCATGCGCACGGACCCGGAAAAGGCATGTCCCACTGGACGAGGCTCATTGGCCACATTGCAATGTCCTGAATTTCGCAGCAGCCACCCCAGATCCCTTGGATTTCGTGGGATTGTCAAGTCGTAGCATGAACCCCGGCTAAAAAGAATACACCTGACATGTACTAGACTTGTTTGGTGAAGCCTCGGTAGGGTTTCTTGGGTGTCCCGAGGTCCGCCTGCCAGATTTATTCTTGCATTGGTCCCGGCAAAATTCGGGGGAGTTGCTTGCTTCACAATTGAGGTGTTTAGATCTGGAGGTAAGATGACATGGAACTGTTTCCCTCTGTTTATATCTTTGCAATTTGATTTTTGACCAGAGCATCGTGAGGAATGTGTGTCATTCTCCGGCAAATGAAGGCAACCCGATTAGACGCGTTTTGCTTGATACTGCGCTTCTCTCCCAGTTCTTCTGTAGCGTATTTTTCAGGCATTCATCTTCGGTGAATTCCCTGAAATTATTTGTGCCAGAGGCCCGAAACTTCAGCAGGTAAACCGACTGTATGCCTGTGAGATCATGTGTCGCGTTCATGGCACCGGCTATATATGGAGATGGGCAACAATGACTGGATCTGGGCCTCATGTAACAATTAAATATGGAAAAGGGGTTTGAAGGTGTTTTTCTGTTTGACCAATTTGTAAGGCCTTTTGTAGACACTTAGTTTTTGCAGTGGCAACAGAGTTTCGCAGCTATGTGTAAAAAATGGTGGAGACTTCCGAAATACAACACATCATTCCGAACTTTGATTTAAACTCTTTCTTGGCACCATCGTACTTGTAACCATACTCTGGAAAAACATCACCCTTGAAATGAGCAATTACTAGGACAGAGTGAAATATTGGCTCAAAGAACGCCGAGTTGGTGCAAAAGGTGGTGCGTTGTCAAGGGCGCGGCGGAAGACGAGAGCACATGGAACGATTCGGTCAGCAAAACTGGTTTCCAACAGTTTGAGTGGCAAAAGCAACTGCCTAGGATTGAGTAAAGCTGCTTCAATTTTTGGGTTTTCTCTGCTGAATCAAAATGCCTCCACAGCTGTTACAGAAAATTCCCAAGAATCTTAATGAGAACCTCGAAACGGAATTGTTAACAGGGCCTCGAAACGGAATTGTAAACGGAACCTCGAAACGTAAACTTGTTAACGAGAACCTCGAAACGGCTCATGTTAAGACTCGAGAGTAAACCACTACTAGCATTTTATAAAGACAGGAATTGCTTGACTTTATATATTTTGCGAGGGGGTGGCTGCAAACATTTAAACCCGTAAGGTGCATGCGGGTGCAGGCCGAACTGTGATTGCGGCCATTTGCTAGATATCTGAAACACACCTCTAACATTGAGGGATGTGTGAATATAAAAGACGCCTTTCCCAGTTCTCCTCTTTTTTGATAATTGCCGCGACGAGGGCAAATCCTGCTTCGTTTGGAAGAGGGTTCTTCTCGCTATTAATGGCGAATGTCGTCGGATGACGCTTGGATACTTGAGTGCTTGGACGCTGTGACTACATTTGATGTTAAACCCGGAAGCTACTAGGTGCATCCGAACACGTCTATAATACATATTTGACTCTTCTCATATGAGAAGTATGGTATGATCCGCTAGCTGTGAGTGTGCTTGGCGGATCGGGCTGGTTTCTATTGGAGGAATGGGCAAGGGGGTTTGATTCTTTTAAAGCCCCTTGGGGTACTCTTCGCCGAATTCTATGCCCTGAAGCAAATCATCTAGCTGCTGTGATGGCGGTCTGGTCTTTCTTTCCGGCCTGCCTGTATTCTTTGAGTTGTTCGATACGTCAGTGGTGGATACCTGGTCAGTTTTGTAAAGAAGATCGGCCGAGGAGTTTCGCGTGTGGCTGTAAGGCTCATTGAAAAGAGGCAACTCTAGGTTCGACCTGGAAGACTGCATCATGTCTAGGACCGGACTAATAGTCATGGAATTGCGGTTCCCCATTTGGTTCATGCCGGCCAGCATCTCCCGATACGTTCTTCCTTGGCTTGTTGTGGAATTGGAACTGGCAGAAAATGACTTTGAAGATGACATGGACGAGTCCAGATGTGAGAAGAACCCTTTCTCGCTCGGGGTATACGGGAATGGGTTATAGTATTGGACCTCCTTGTCCTTCTTGGCCTTTCTTCTGCTCTGCATCCACATTGTGAACGAGGCCAAAAAAACGGCCAATGCGAGGAGGCCGAGAACTCCGGCCACGATGATAAACACCGAGTTTGTGGGAAGCGTCGACTTCTGGATATATGGGTTTTTGACACTCGCCGTGGGAACCGAGGCTTTGTAAGTGTACGAAGTCGAGGTTGAGCCATCTGCGGTCGAGCTGCTTGTGAGCGAGAGCGTTGGCAAAGCGTCCATGGAGGTGACCAGCAGAGCTGCCGACTGGGTCAGAATGTCCGACGTTTCCCAGATGTCGGTGTCGGTCTCCATGTCATCCTCGGAGTAATTTTCCGATGCAGTTGCAACCGCACTGGCCGTGCTTGTGGTGATGGACGGAAGCGCCCGTTTATGCTGGTGGTGAAGATGTCTTTTGCTCAACAATGGCGCCTGTGAACTCAGTGCCATTGTGACATGCAACGCGTGTGTGGAGGTCAACAATGGGAGTAAAAGCGATATGAATTTCATGGAGAATTAGGGGTGGCAAGAATCAAAAAAGAAGGCAAAAGCTCATTCCGTTCCCACACCGTCGGGATGCGTCTTGGTTTTAACGCAATCTGGGCCGTTCATCTCTGCAAAAACGTGTCGTGTTTGTTTACCGTGCGTATCCCTGCGACGCGTTTGTTACTTCCATGCGAGGGAACCTGAGGACGCGCGGAAATGTACCCGACGGCATTGCTGACCCTGGCTTTGTCGTTCAGCACATGCTGCTTTGGCAGGCTCAATTCCTCTTGCTTGGGCAAAAGAACAAGGAATCCCACTCGACTCTGAAAAATTTTTTTTTGGCTGTGAAACACCAGCCTCTGGCGTGGAGGACAGAGACCCTGAAGTGCCCTCGAGACAACTCATCATGCGTCTCGCGAGAACTGCGCAGGAGGAGTGTCTGAGGACTAATTGGGGAAATTAAGGTGCCCGCCTCGGCGCGTCAAGATCTTTCGGGTAAAGCGTTGTACACTTTGGGCAAATTGGGGATATGGCTATACCCTGGCTCTGCGTTAC
Organism: Metschnikowia orientalis; assembly: GCA_002893665.1. Classification (NCBI taxonomy): domain Eukaryota; kingdom Fungi; phylum Ascomycota; class Pichiomycetes; order Serinales; family Metschnikowiaceae; genus Metschnikowia; species Metschnikowia orientalis. The sequence goes on along the minus strand of NXGZ01000018.1, from coordinate 143,019 downwards.
CCTTTGAGAATTTTCCCGTTCTAGCCCTACAAACAGCCCTTGTTGCGGCCCAGTATGGCCGCAAGAAATCGACACACCCTTAAAACCAACCGTGCTGTTCTCGAACATGGAGCGGCGCTGCGGAGCGGCTTCTTGAAGATAAGTGCCCTGGCGTCCGCAACTTAGAAATCTGACGTCAAAACTACGAGATTTGGGTGGGTCGCGATACGCGCGACACGCGGGAAAAAAGTCATCATGCATTTAGGCTCTAATTTCTTCATTAATAGCCGGTGGAGTGTGTGGCGCTAGAATCTCCAGTCACTCTCTGTGGACTCTATGGCCCAGTTGAATTTATCCCTCAATGTTTTGGTGAACAACTTCTCGATGGGAACCCCAAACTTCTTCGAAAACACCACTGTCAATCTTGGGTCAATATAATTCAATTTGGAGGTTCCTAGCGACACCTCCGAGTTGTCCTCTTTATCTTTGAGCTGGAAGCTGGTATTCGTGATTCGGTTCTCGATCTTCTCGATCTGCGCCTTGTTTTTCTCCACGGTGGCCCCCTTTGCAACCTGGACCACGCCGCTGTCAATCTCCTTCTCGTATGTCTCTTGTAGGGCGTCTGCATCCTTGAGTTTCTCGTTCAAGTCGTCTTCGCTAAGTAAGGCTTCCTTCTCAACGGCACGTTTCTCATTGTCTCTGGTCCACTTCCGTTTCGCTGCCTCCTTGACTTTTTTGATGTGCTCAACAACAATTCCCCGCAACATTTCATCGGGCATATCGCCAATTTCCTCGAAGTACTTGGGGTTGGTTTTCAATTCCTTGTCGTCCATTGCAAGAATCATCTTCTTGAGCCTCAATTTTTGCCATTCCATCTCCTTGATCTTGTCATTGATCTTGTCCACGGATGACTGATGTCCCTTGGCAACCGTCCGCTGATGGTTACACAAAATTGCCACGGTTCTATTTGCGGCGTTGTACTTTAGCACCTTTTCTGCAACAGTTCCCTCATTCTTTATCAAATCCATCTGGTCTTGCATTGTTTTGGATGCGTTGTATGTACGGAACACCTTTGCCGTAAGACCTTTCATGTAGCCTTGTAGATGCTTGTTTAAAGTCGACGGAGAGATTCGGTCAAACAAGTCGTCTCCTGGTTGCTTGGGCTCTTTCTTGAAGATCCTCAAGTTCTTGAATACCTGCCGGTCGACCTCAACCTCTTGGTAGAACCGGATGGAATCCTTACCCAAGAAGTCGAATATGACGGTGTTCGGTGGCTTCAAAGTCACGTGCTCATACCGCAAGCTGCAGCATCCCACGGTGTCGGCCTCGTCGTCGCCTTTTTCACCACCAGCTCTCAAAGCGAAGATGTCTATGAGGTAGGTGGCGGTTGCAATCTGCCGGTCCTGCATGTATGGGTCCTTCATCATCTTCTTGTAGTCTGTTCTGATCCGGCTGATGTGGTTTTTCAACTCCCGTGCCGTCTCGAACTTTTTCATGTCCGACACGCCCTTGATGGAGGAGTTGGCGGCCAACTTCACGTACTTGAACGCATCCGAGATGTTTTCCCTCCACATGGCTAGCCACACCACGGATTTGTCGTGTCTGATGGCACCCCAACTGTGGCCTTCAGGGGGAGGCGGAATGGGCGCATCCGCTCCCAAGTTGAGGGTGATGTCCTCCGGGAAGACTCTGCGCTTGACCTTTCCGGTTTTGGGGTGAGCACCTCTTCCTCGGAACAACCCGGGAGGCTCGACTTTGAAGTTTCCCACGTTTTCTTTCCTTCCGTTCAACAAGCAGGTTTTGTAGGGCTCTTCTAACGCGTCACGTTCATCCTTGATCTGTTTTTTCTCGGCCCTGCTCAAGCCTTTCTTCTCTTCTCTTTGCTTGTCAAAGTAGGCAAACATGTTGGAAAAGTCACACTTGGAGAACTCCTTGATATCCACGTTGCAGCCACCGGCCTGCTGCAAGATTTCCACAAAGTCCTCGAAGAAGTTCTTCTGGAACACGGGGTTTTTTGCGTGGTCAGTTTCCAACATGGCTCCGAAGAAATAAGCAACTTCCTCTGCGGCAGGGGGCAAGTTCACTGCCTTGCCGTCATAGTAGAGCTTGACATATGAAGGCAACACCTCGTACGGTGGGGGAAACACCACACCATTGTGCTCCAAAGTTTGCCAGCGTTCAGGCCCCTCGCCAAACTTGTCGTCCTCCCACCATTTATACTCGTCAGTTTCGCCCTCTTCGTCGTCATCTTCTGGCTTTGGCGTCTGCGATGAGGTCTTCTCATCGGATGGAGTAGCAGGGGCTTGGGAGGGCTCCTTTTGCGTCTTGCCATTGGGTTTTTTGGTGCCACTCGGGCTACTCTTTGTTCTTGGCTTCAGCTTCTTCTTCTTCGGCTCATCGGATTTGGGGCCCTTTCTCTTCTTGCTTGCTCCATTCAACAGAGCCAAGGGCGCCTCATCATCCTCACTTTTCACCTGATCCGAACGCGCGCCCGCCTTGGGCAACTTGGATAGAGCAATATCTTCGGAGTCACTCATGGCGAAACGCAAGCAATGAATTAATAAAACAACCTCCTGGCAGTTTCTTGGTTCCTAGAGGTGAAGTCACCGGAGCTGCTTTTTCTCGCCGTGAGTGATATGGGTCCGACACGACCGCGCGCTTGGATGCAGGCACGGCGACGCGTACCGGTTGCTCGCGTGGCGCGGTGGACTTGGTGCGTGGCCACAAGCGCACAGGGACATGAAACATGGGCACGGGGCGCCGAAACACCGGCCGACCGAAGGCGTGCCTGTTCAAAGCACGTGATCCGATTCGTCTGTAGATGCAGGTCCGATCCCTTTCTTTTCTGCAGGACGTGGTTGTTCGAGGGAGGCGGCGTTCATCTGGTCGGAAACCGCCAGTGGGTTGGGTTGGGTCTCCTTGATCTAGTATAAGAAGGCATTGTCTTTTTAGTGAGTAACTTTTCAATCGAAACCATATGCGTTGCTCGTTTCAGAAGTGTCAGAAGTTCGACTGGAGATGACACCTGGAACAAAGTGAACACTTGTTGATTGGGCTCGGGGTCGTGTCTTCGGCAAGAAGCTGGTTGCAGGACTGGGGATCACACAAAAAGGCCCGAGTTCTGCGCGGCCCGGTTTCAGCTCTGTTTCATGAAGTCAAGTGACGAGACACCACTAGTTAGACGTCTCAGCCAGGGGCTTGATGGCGAAAAAGGGTGTGCTGCCGCGGACCTGCACATTGCTCGCAAACATGAACAGCTAGGCGACTAGCGGTGTACGGACCTAGGATGCCAGTATATGCAGGTCCCCGTTTTCTCTAATTAATAGCGCCACTTTGTTGAAGTGGTTTGGGCGCGAGGCTTGTGTTGGAACAATTGAATTAGCCCGAATTGCTACTACACGTGGTTAACTGCCGAAATAAGCGAAAGCCGGGTGTGGAAGTAAGCGCACCTGCACATAATACGGGCACTCTCTTTGACTCTTGGTGGCATGGCTTAAGCCGGCCTGTTTTTCGAAGTATGTCCTGTCCCTTGAAAGCTCTGCAGGCGACTTCAAGCGAGATCAATTCTTGCAGTTCTTCAATGCTTAGCGAACACATTATGGGAGTTTACTCCGGTCTTAACTGAGCACTTAGATGCTTGTTTTACGAAAGGTGTCAGCTTGACTCAGCGTTGCGCTACCGACAGTAGAGTGGTACGAAAGGTAGCCCAGGGATCGCTTCCAAAGGGTTCAACTCTAAATGCGCGACATTGGTTCTTTGGATGCACAATGCTGCATGCACGCTGCAATGATCTGCACGCCGCGCGGCATCTCTAAACGAGCCATGTAAGTAGAGATGCATGTTTGGGCCCTTCTATCGAGTCGGACCTGCCAGAAGGCCTACCACACATTTTGACGTATTCGATCTTTTGATTGAAGAAGCTGCTCTTGTAAATGAGTGGGCTTGAAGCACGTCATCTCACATTAAGTGGTCTTTGTCGAAAAAGCGGTGGGTGCATAATTTAATGGCCGTTTTCTTGAGTCAATCTTGATCAGTATCGTCAATTCGATTCGCCAAAAATGTGATTCCAGAGGCTTTCTAGAGCTACAATGAAAGAATTCAAAGCCAAGTCGAAAAAAAAGATCTTTTTGATGTGGCTATTATTACCCAGAATCGTCGGGATTTGCTAAACCCAGAAGATAACTCTTGTAACCCGCTTAAAAGGTGGACAACAAATATAGTTGAGCTTCTTATGATGCAGTCTCAGGGATGCAGTCTCAGGAACACAGTGACACTTTTTCGACCCACCTTGTTGACTTGCCTTTTTAGCTCAATTGACGGTCTATTCATTGCACATTAAAATTTTGCGGTCCAGGTTCAACATATTAAGTGGCTCTCACAAATTAACTTGGAGCTTATTAACCAGGACCCACTCTATAAAGCGAGATGGCTTCTACAAACAGGCCTCTATAAACCAGGCCTCTATAAAAAACTATACTGATAGCTCATCATTCACAAGCTTGATCAACATGAACAACGGTGATTGTTGAATCGCTCATATGCTCTACGACTACAACAGATTTTGGTAATTACAGAAATTACAATAACCGGTGCACTTCACCATTTTCGGTTTATTGGTGGCTTCCATTAACATTGGGATCGGGTCTTTTTAACCATCTTCAATCTCAAAACGGTCTCTTCTCAATTGAGTTGGTGACAATTGCCGAATTGTTAGCGTAGCCTTTCATTTATTATCGAGTCAGCACATCTCTTCTCATTACTATGTATTTATCTAGGCTGAACTAAAAGAGCACCTGCTTGTTTGATGTACGTTTTCACAGTCACATTGTTGCTTTCAATGACACTCACTATCATTGTTGATGGCTACTTTAATGCTTTTTAGGAACATTGATGTCGTGTTTTTCTGAACAAGAGCTGAAATCTTATAGGTATAAGCGAGAGCAGCAAGAACTGATTTCAAGTGGATCCGAGCCTTGAACCCGATTTGCTGCGATTACAGAGCTTTCCACGAGCGAAGCCAGTGTTTCTCCTCTGTATTTTTCTCGAAAACACTAAAAATTGGGCTTTTAAAAATGAATCTTTAGATACTGATTTCAACGAAGTGCCAAAGCTACCACCTGGTCCATCTAACTGAGTCCTCCCCATTGTCATGGGGTTGATTGGTGTTAATTCAACGTGGGCATTGTGACTTTGTATGCACACTGGCTCAGAGAAAGGTCTGCAGAAGCCGCGCATAGCAAGTACATATAAAGATGGCTGCAAAAGACACTTTTTTCACATCAGCCAACAACCAACATTCAACTGCCATTAAGCAAGCGTTTCAAATCATGACTGCCGACCAACTTCACTACAAAATTGTTTCTCCGAAAACAACTTCAAATGATCCGCAGAGCAAGCCAGATGAGGACACTGCATCCTCTAGTGCCGGAAGCTCTAAGGAGACCGAGGATTCTTCGGACCGGAAGTCTCCCGGGCAGTGTATCTTTCCAACTGTTCCCGATCCAATCAAATATGAGAGAGTCGTTTTAGCGAGCGTTCCATACTGTGACCCAGATTCCAAATGGACGGGTATTGGCCTCACTTTTCCCAATGGAAATCGGCACGTGGTGGCAATTACTCCTTCTAATCTGGAAAATTACTGTGACTGCGAAGTTTATTTGAAGGCTGCATTACACGCTGTGAATTTTGCCTTGACTCAAATCCTGGAGGACCACGAAGCTAACAATGGGAGAATTTTCTATAAAATAACCACGGAGTCTCGGTTCGCCACGCAATGTTTAAATGTATTGGCGAAAAGATGGATGGCTCGAAACTGGTTAAATGCTAGGGGGAAGCCAGTAGCACATAGGGAGATTGTGAAAAACGCTTTCTCGACCTATCTCAAACTCCAGGAAAAAGGCGTGAAGGTCGTTTTCAGGCAGGTTTCAGATGAAACTGAGAAAAGGGAAATGATCAATGTGGACAAGTTGACCAGGGAGTTTTTTGGAATCGAGCCTAGAATTACAGAAGACAACGACATCGTCCATGTGGAGGCTCCAGAATCATCTCCTACTCCAGCTTAACTGTGTACTAGAAAGTAACTGTCTTGAGCTGAGAACGATTATGTACTGTACAAGAAAGTAATTGTCTTGAGTTGAAAACAATGTTGTAATGTATTAGGTCGTATGTCCAGGTGAACGGGATTTATCTGAGACTTTAGATATGATACCACAATCATACATGAAAACTACTCACCTATATACGGAATAGCTTTGTATTCTGAAACGGTATCTGTAAACGATAGCCATGATTGCACCTGTGGCCTAACCTGTATTTTAAAGAGATAACAATGTGAATCAGGTCAATTCTTGCACACTATTGGGAGGCTTTCCTGTATATTTGGCATAATAGGCTAGACCAATACCCAAGGGACCGAGTCCGAGAACGGCATCCGGGGTCTAGTTTAGGGAGAAGCAAAACCGGCAAATAGCGCAGTTATCGTAGACTATATCCATATGTATTCATAACTCCGGGCGGCGGTTTCAGGTGAAACGAGGCTGAGGCTAAACTAGTCCGGAACCCGTTTCAGATCTCAAGCGCCTGTGGTACCCCACGCAAGAAGAGGGTTTGAGGAGTGCACACAGCGCGCACCGTTGCGGACCCACTCACTCCTTGCATACCTGGGAGGGTATTAAAAGGGGACGAGATCGCTCCATCCGGCAGAATTTCGGGCAGTTTTAATAGGACCAACATTGGCGTCATGGCAAGAAAAAACTACTACTATGCTGTGGCTAACGGGCGCCAGCAGGGCATCTACAGCACGTGGGACGAGTGCCAGGCCAACGTTCATCAGTACGCTGGGGCCAAGTTCAAGAAGTTTGCCACCGAGAGCGAGGCGAGCAATTACATTGAAAGTAACCAGCCGTCGAGGTCGACATATAGGCCGTCATACCGTACGAGCCACGACGATTACGAGCCAAAGCGGCTCATTTTGGGCTTAAGGGGGCCATTAAAGTCAGGCTCATACAATTCAGATTCATACAATTCAGGTTCTGGACCGTCATACGGTTCAAGCTACGGTCATACCCCGGCTGCAAGCCGTGCACGGGACCAGCCAGCTGCGAAGACAACAAAAATATTCACGGACGGGGCCGCTCGGAACAACGGCAAGGGATACGGAGTGGAGGCGGGGATTGGAATCTGGTACGGAGACAACGACAAGCGCAACGTCAGCGCGCCACTCTCGCTCATAGACGACCCGCGGGCGCAGCACACCAACCAGCGGGCAGAGCTCAAGGCGTTGTCGCACGCATTGAAGCAGGTGGAGAAAGAAGGGGTGAGTGGCAGCAGGTACGAGCTTCACAGCGACTCATCCTACGGCATCAAGTGTTTGGAGGAGTGGACGCCCAAATGGATAAAGAACGACTGGCACACCAGCGTAGGCAAGCCAGTTGCAAACCGGGACATCATTGAGGAGGCGTACGGCGACTTGAACCGGATTCGGCAGCAAGGGGTGAACGTGGACTTTGTCAAGGTGAAGGGGCACGCCGGGGTGTATGGAAACGAGGAAGCGGACCGCTTGGCCAACGAGGGGGCGGACCGGTATAACCAGCATAGGCGGTAGAAGTTACGAAGCGAAGTCACGAAGTCACATAGTGACTGAGTGACTGAGTGACTGAGTGACTGAGTGACTGAGTGACTG
>NXGZ01000018.1:115686-135227 GCA_002893665.1 Metschnikowia orientalis | reverse complement strand
GTGACTGTGTGACTGTGTGACTGTGTGACTGTGTGACTGTGTGACTGTGTGACTGTGTGACTGTGTGACTGTGTGACTGTGTGACTGTGTGACTGAGTCAGTGATTCAGTGAGCCAGAAGCCAGTGCCAGTGATTCAGTTAGTCAGAGCCACTGATTTTGTTAGTCAGAGCCACTGGTCCACCAGAGCCAGTTGAAAGGCAATTGAAAGGCAATTGAAAGACTATTGAAAGGCAATTGAAAGACTATTGAAAGGCAATTGAAAGACTATTGAAAGCCAATTGCATCAAGCCATTCAAATCATTGACCCATTGACCATAAAACCCGTTGAAGTTCGGTGGGCAGGAATGGCAGAGCCAGCAGAAAATATCAGAGCAGAAAATATCAGAGCAGAAAATATCAGAAGTCAGCAGAAATAACAGAAGTCAGCAGAAATAACAGAAGTCAGCAGAAATAACAGAACTCAGCAGTAATAACAGAACTCAGCAGTAATATCAGAGGCCAGCCCACATCAAGAGAAGTCGGCGTAGCATAAAGTCGATTCACACCAACTAGGCGCAAAAACCCGTTATAACCCGCCCACCCGTTTGGACCGTTGACCGGATGGCCCGAGCGGTATCTGCAGGCCGGGGAAGCGGCGGCAGAAGCGAAGAGCACGAGCGGCGCGCAGACCCGTGCACCGCCGCAGCACCTTCTCGTTTGGCGCCTTTTGTAAATACAGCAGTCTATCACTGCCAGATCGGGCCGCATTGTAAACACCCACCCCAAGCGGCCATCCCCCAGCCAACAATTGCGCCCGCAACTAGTCTGTTTTAGTCCAAACATCAATATTTGGATCATCTTGCCCTTTTCGTCTCCGGGCCCTGCCGCAAGTGCTCGCTTTTTCCTTATATACGTTTCTGGGCCCGCCTTCTTGCCGCGCCTACCCTCCTCTGTCCCATCTCCCACTGCCTGGCCTCCTGCCACTTTCCCTTTCCCCCTACTTTTCCCCCAGCACCCGGTCTCCTGCCCCCTGCTGCTCCTGCCGACCGCCTCCCGTCGCCATGAACTTCCGCCACACCCAGCCGTTGCAGCCGCTCAACAACGGCCAGCTTAACAAGGCCAGTGTGACCCCCAGCAAGTCCACCCGCCGAAAAGACGCCCTTTACGACTACAACACGTACACGGGCCAGGCGCCGTACTCCCACAGCCCGGGCGCCGTGCCCGTGGCCGAGGGCTACCCACAACACCAACATCAACACCAACACCAACAACACCAACAACATCAACAACAAAATCAACAACAACATCAACAACAACAAGAAAAGGAGCGGGCCAAGAAGAAGAAGGAGAAGCTCCTGGCGTTGTGCAAGACGCCGCCGTCAATTGTGCGGACGCGCAACGGAATCGACTACCGGCGAGGCGTCTTTTTGGGCGAGGGCGGGTTTGCCCGGTGCTTCCAGATGAAGGACGCGTCGGGGCGGCTCTTTGCAGCCAAGACGGTGGCCAAGGCGTCGATCAAAAACGAAAAAACCAAGACCAAGTTGTTGCTGGAGATCAAGATCCACAAGCTGTTGAAGCACAGCAACATCGTCAACTTCATCGACTGCTTCGAGGACGACGTCAACGTGTACATCCTCTTGGAGATCTGCCCCAACCAGTCGTTGATGGAGTTGTTGAAGACCCGCAAGCGGGTGCTGGAGCCCGAGGTGCGCTTGTTCATGGTGCAGATTGTCGGCGCCATCAAGTACCTCCACTCCCGGCGCGTGATCCACCGGGACTTGAAGCTCGGCAACATCTTCTTCGACCCGGACATGAACTTGAAGATCGGCGACTTTGGCTTGGCCTCCGTGCTCCCCTCCACCGACTCCCGCAAGTACACCATCTGCGGCACGCCCAACTACATTGCGCCCGAGGTCTTGGGCGGCAAGCACACGGGCCACTCGTTCGAGGTCGACATCTGGGCCATCGGCATCATGTTGTACGCGTTGTTGGTCGGCAAGCCGCCGTTCCAGGCCAAGGACGTCAACGTCATCTACGAGCGCATCAAGAAGACCGAGTACTCCTTCCCTGCCGACAAGCCCATCTCCGAGAACGCCAAGACCTTGATCCAGGACTTGTTGTCGCTCAACCCGTTGAACCGGCCCTCCATCAACGAGATCTTGGACTACCCGTGGTTCAAGGGCGCCTTTCCGCCGCGCACCGTCGAGGAGTCCTTGACCGCCACGCCGGCCGCCGCCAGCGACGGCCTCTCCAAGGCCCAGAGCCTGCTCAACTTCTCCAACGCAAAGACCCAGGCCGGCATCTACACGCCCAAGCTGAAGAACCCCGTCGAGATCTTGAAGTCCGACTTGCAGTCCGACAAGCCCAAGTCCGTGTTGCCGCAGTCCTTGTCGCCGGGCGACACCCGCTCCAAGTACCAGGAGGTTGCCGTGCCCACGGCCATCGTCAACAGCTCCAACGGCCGCTCCATCCGCAAGCTCAACTTCAACTCCAAGTTCAACAAGACCATCGTCAAGTTGGAGCAGTCCTTGCTCCAGACCTGCAACAACATCCTGCGTCTCCGTGCCTTGACCTCGGCCGGCGGCAGCCACTTGGACTTGGACGTCAAGGAGTTGCCCACCTGCGAAAACCCGACCTTGATCTCCAAGTGGGTCGACTACCTGAACAAGTACGGCTTCTCCTACCAGATGAACAACGACGACATTGGCGTGTTGTTCAACGACAGCAACACCATCTTGAAGCTCCACAACCTGGACCGCTTCTTGGAGTTGATCCACCACGACAACGAGGGCTGGGCCTGCATCGAGAACTCCGTCAGCCACCCGCCCTCCCAGGCCAGAAGACAATTGGAGATTGTGGACTTTTTCGCCAAGTACATGAACTCCAACCTCTCCAAGGTCAGCGACAACGAGGACCGCAAGGAGACCGTCTTCTTGCACCGCTACACCCGCAACCTGGAGTTCATTATGTTTGAAATGACCAACGGAACAATCCAGTTTAATTTCAAGGACCACCACAAGTTTTGCGTCTCAAAGAACGGCTTGGCCATCACCCACATCTCTCCCAACAGGGTCATCCAAACCCACCCCTTGGTCTTGGTCTTAGAGCAAGGCAACTTTTTGAACACCGACGTGCCCGACTGCTTGGGCAAGGTGGCCACCATTGAGCACGCCATCAGAGAAAAGTTAATTCACTAATAGCATACGATAGATCCGCCGATGGCCTGCCGATGGCCGCCTGTTTCCCCATTTCCTTCTCGAGCATCATATGGTGGACGTTAAACATCGCGGTAGCATCTTGGAGATCCTTTGCCCCCGTGGCTGCCTGCCGTCTCCAAGCTTTCCCCGGCTGCATTATATATACCCTTATCGCTTCAATTTTACATCTCATAGCTGAACTTCTGGTGCACATACCCTTTCTATTTGATGTCGCTCGGCTCACGTGAAGTCCTTTCATCGGTTTACCCAAAATCGCCATTGAGTCCACTTCATGCTTTAAATGCCATCCAGGTTTCCTGTCATTCTGGTTGATGAAGCTGCAAGGCCTGCATCTAAAGCGTGCTTCAGTCACTGGCATCTGTTCGTAGACGCCGGATGTCTTGCAGGCGTCGCTCCAGGTTGTCTTTCCATTCAGCCAATACTAAAAAAACGAGAAAGTGTAACAATGGGCTAAGATAGACATAGACTTGATGAAAGTTTATTAATTGAAAGAGTGCAACTTTCGCTGCAAAATGCGGGTTTCCGACACATTTGCAACAAACATGCAGTTACTCACACCCCAGGAACGAGTACCTTAAAACACAAAACAGGAATACTTGAAAACGACAAAAAGAAATAGATGGTTCAGATACGAGGCATTCAGATGCTCAAACGCTAGCCTCTAATAGTGACTGGCGGTACAATAAATCTGTCTTTTATTTAAGAGTACGGTTTAATCAAATAGTAGTGCGGCGCACAGCACGAGAATAGTCTACGCTTCAAGAACAGAATAGATTTTAGCAGAGGCCCGGCTGCTCTTTTAAATTGTAATTGATCTGTATAAGTGTGCTAAACGGATTTGATACTGAGGGTGCTTCGTGAAAGAGATGCGGACAAACGGAATATCGTGTTATTGTATGTACAATGCCTTCAAACAGCAACAAAAGAGTTTTTCATAAAGGCGGCGTTGATGCCGAGGCGGCCGGGCTCAGTTGCCAGCTTGATGGTGCCGTAAGTGGGCAGCATTATGCCTTGAAAAAACAAATGGTCTCAGAGGCCCCAAAGTGAGCTGAAACCAGAGTTTTTGCCAAATGAAGGGGAATGATCAGAGCACCTGCCATCGTAGACTGGCGACAGAAGTCTAGATAAGGCCGTTGAGGACGTATGCCTTGCATGACCAGCGAAAATCCAGGCGGCCTAGGCCTAATGAGGAGATTAAGTCCGAGCCGCCATGGGTTGTTGCGTAAGTGGCAGATTATTATCCGCCCAAAAGGAGGAGGCGCCCAGCGGAGATCATTTTTTTTAGCACTCGAATGACAACAGTACAGGCAAAGAAATGGCTGGCGGTTCACACAGATCAAGAAGCCGTTGTATCATAGGCTCAGCACAGTACTTATTAGCAAAAGAGTGTTTAAACAAAGTGTCCAATTGATAGCGCAGTACTGATCAACGGAACGGTGGTCAAGGGCACAGTGTCCAATTAATGGCAGTGTCCAATTAAAGGCAGTGTTCTTAGCACAGTTGTGATTAACAGAAGGTGTCCGTGATCAGAACAGTACTTATCAACGGCACGGTTCTTCATATCAGCATAATACTGATTCAAGAGCATCACATGTCGTTAGTAAGCACCGACTGGTAGGAAACAGGTGGTAGTAATCACAGATAATAGTAATCACAGTGGTAGTAATCACAGTGGTAGTAATCACAGTGGTAGTAATCACAGTGGTAGTAATCACAGTGGTAGTAATCACAGATAATAGTAATCACAGATAATAGTAATCACAGATAATAGTAATCACAGATAATAGTAATCACAGTGGTAGTAATCACAGAGAATAGGATCACAGATAATAGTGATCACAAATAATAGTAATCACAGATAATAGTAATCCCAGATAATAGTAATCCCAGATAATAGTAATCACAGAGAATAGTAATCACAGAGAATAGTATCACAAATAGTAGTGATCACAGTGGTACTCAAGTGGTGCCAGACTAACAGGTGATAACCACAGACAGTAAAAGCAGTGGTCTTCCGTTGAAAACAGCAGAAAAAACAAGCAGCTAGTACTCATCGTTATTAAGCAACGACTTCAAGGCCCACTCGTCCTTGAACTTGGTCTTCATGATGTCCAACTCGGAAATCAAGTTCGAACACGCATTTTTAAGGGCGTCCCGCGGCGTATAGTCCTCGTCGGTCTGGATCCTCAAAACAAAGTTGGCAAACAACGGATGCTCGACCTTGTACGCGGCAAAAACCACGCGCTCGTCCTTGGCCAACTGCGCCCGCAACATGTTGGCAAGCGTGTGGTCCTCCCTCTCGATTTTGATGATGGCGGCATTGGGCACCTTGGTGTCGGGGATGATTTTGATCCTGCGGTTAGTGGCTGCCCGGGCGGTCCGGGGGTCCTTCTCTATGCACTACGTACTTGTCCACGCCATCGGGCAAGATGAAAAGCTCGAATCTGTCGGGGGCGTTCATGGTGGTTGTTGATGCACTGCGGACGCATTTCGCCGGCTATGGCTTCCTCCGCGTGGTGCACGGGTGCACGCGCGCGACTGCATGCGGGCCCTCTCTGCGCGCTTTTGCACCGCACGCTCCACCAAGCGCCCACTCCACGCAGTCCGCCATTGCCTGTACACATCCCCACCGGCCCTTTTTTTTATCTCGCTATCTTCGTCACTACTTCCTTCTCCTGCCCCTCGTCCTTGTCCGGCCCTCCAAATGACCAATCAAGACAACCGCTGGCCCAACCAAGGCTTGCCCATGAACCAGAACTTCAAGTACGTATCTGCGCCCCACTCCCCGCTGTCCCGGCCCGGAATTAGAAAATGTGCCGGGGGCCCCCAACGGTTCTCGTTTGCTCCCGACCACGCCCGCCCGCCCCCTGCTGCACGTGCTCGGCCCTGCCGCCACCGCCGGGGGCTGCTGTTGTCCGCGGCCGCCGGCCCCTTGTCCGTGGCGCCGTGGCTCCTGCCGCCGCCGCCGTGCCTGCTGCCGCGGGGCCCCTCCCTCTGGCCGTGGCCGCTGCTCCTTGCTCCTGGCCCGGACTTAGCGCCGCCCCCTGAATCCTGCCCGTACTAACCGCCAGCCGCCAGAATCCGCCCGTTTTGCCGCCGCCGGCCTCCTTGGACGCGGGCAACCAGCAGTTTGTGCCGTTCACGTCGCTTCCTGCGTTGGGCAACCGTGGCGCCGCCGGCTCCGGCGGCCACGTGTTCACCATCCCCTCGATCAACTCCAACGACGACCACCGCCAGGCGTCGGTCGGTGCCCGCTTTCCCCCGGTCCCGGGCTACGGCACCTTGAGCTCCCACTTGCCCAACTCCATCTACAACGCGAACCAGCAGCCCGACCCGGCCTCCCAATCTCACCTGGTCTCCGCCGCCCAGCTGGCTCTGTCTCTGCAGCCCCTGGCCCACCAAAACAAGCCCCTGCAGGGCCAATCACAACTGCTGCACCTGCACCTGTCCCACCACTCACAGCCTCTGCTGTCCCAACAACAGCCTGCGAGCCAGCCCTTGTCTCAGCAGTCTCCGCAGCCGCTCCACCAGCAGAGCCTGCAGCAGCAGTCCCAGCAACAGCAGCAGCAGCAGTCACAACCACAACCACAGTCACAGCAACAGTCACAGGCTCTGCAGACTCCTCAGCCTGCACAACTGCAACAGCAACAGCAGCAGCAACAGCAGCCACTCGCTAATTCCCTGAAGCCTGCTGCTCAGCTGCCGGAAACCTCGTCCACCTCGTCGCCTGCGCACCCCCCGAAGCAGCGTTCTCAAGAAGCGGAAAACCCGGCTCCAGATTCAGACCAGCCCCTGGACTCCACGCGAAACTTGAACTTGCCCCAAGGCGTGGTCAATCGCTCCTCGACGTCAAACGCCTACAGACCATTGAATGTCAAAGACGCTTTGTCTTACTTGGACCAGGTCAAGATCCAGTTCTACAATCAGGCGGATATCTACAACAACTTCTTGGACATCATGAAGGACTTCAAATCCCAGAGCATCGATACTCCGGGCGTCATTGACCGGGTCTCCTCTTTGTTCCGCGGCCATCCAAACTTGATTCAAGGCTTCAATACCTTCTTGCCCCCTGGCTACAAGATTGAGTGCTCTTCCGACCCTTCCGACCCCAACCCCATCACGGTCACAACTCCAAGTGGAACCACGTCAAGACCACACATTTCGGGGTCTCCCCCACAGCCACCTCAGGGCCCAGCAGAGGCCTCGGGTGATCACGTGGCACAACAATGGCATGCAAACCAGCCCCAGGCTTATCCACACGCCGGTGCTCAGTTCCCCCAAGAGCTCCATCAGCAGCAAGCCTTTGGCGGCCAAATCGAGTTCAACCATGCAATTTCCTACGTGAACAAGATCAAAACCCGCTTTGCCAACCAGCCTGACATTTACAAGCAGTTTTTGGAAATCTTGCAAACGTACCAAAGAGAGCAGAAACCCATCGGGGAAGTCTATGAGCAGGTCACTCGTCTTTTCTCCAACTCCCCTGATTTACTCAATGATTTCAAGCAGTTCTTACCAGACACCGGAAACCAACAGCCGCCTCAATTCATCGTCAGACCAGAAGATCATCAGGTCATGCATGCAAATGGCCAGCCTCACATGCATGAAAACCAGCACTTCTACCAAGGTAACGGCACCTCTCAATTGCCGCCTCTAGGAAATTTCCAACCCAATGCCGCGGGTCCTCCAGTTGGCCAGGACATGAACTACCGTGCTCAAATGCCTTTGCACAATCAAGGTGTTGATCAGGAAAAGTTGAGGAAAATGAGCGAACAGCATTTGCCTTACCAAAATAATTACAATGACGAGGCTAGCTTCTCCAGTGTTCGTGGTGCATTGGCTGCTCCAGTGAAGCAAAAGTCCACAACACCGGGGGCTGCACCAGTGCAACCTGCAAAAAGCAATCCGACTTTGGTTCCTGGAATCCCTGAGCCTGTTCCACCTAGTGCCGTTGCCAAGAACTCGTCCTTGCTGGAGGAGCTTTCATTTTTCGATAAAGTCAAGAAAGCAATTGGAAACAAGCAAACCTATAACGAGTTCTTGAAAATGTTGAATTTGTTCTCGCAAGACATCATCGACAAAGAAACTTTAGTTGAACGCGTGGACTCATTCTTGGGAGACAACCATCACGATTTGCTTAACTGGTTCAAGCAATTTGTGGGGTACGAGGAGCAAACTCAAAATTTAGAGGACATCACATTCAAGAAGCACCAAATTGAACTTTCTTTGTGTAAAGCTCATGGGCCATCTTATCGCCAGTTGCCTAAGGTCGAGACATATATGCCATGCTCTGGGAGGGATGAGATGTGCTGGGAGGTCCTTAATGATGAATGGGTGGGTCATCCTACTTGGGCCTCTGAAGACGCTGGTTTTATTTCTCATAGGAAAAACCAGTATGAGGAGATCCTATTCAAAATCGAGGAAGAAAGATTGGAATTCGATTATCACATGGAGGCCAATTTAAGAACTATACAAACCTTAGAAACAATTGCCAACAGAATCGCAAATATGACCCCAGAGCAAAAAGCTAGCTTCAAGCTTCCTCCGGGGTTGGGTCACACGTCACAAACCATTTACAAAAAAGTCATCAGGAAAATCTACGACAAAGACAGGGGCTTCGAAGTCATTGATGCGTTGCATGAGAACCCCGCCGTTGCAGTTCCCGTTGTTTTAAAACGATTGAAACAGAAGGACGAAGAATGGAAAAGGGCTCAGAGAGAATGGAATAAAGTATGGCGCGAAATGGAGCAAAAGGTTTTTTACAAATCCTTGGACCATCTTGGTTTAACCTTCAAGCAGGCAGACAAAAAGTTACTCACAGCAAAACAGTTGGTTAGTGAAATCAGCACTGTGAAAGTGGAGCAGCAAAACAAGCGTTTACATCCCCTTACTCCGAAGTCTCAAGAGCAACTTGACTTCAAATTCCAGAATAATGAAGTCATTTACGACATTGTCAAGCTCTCGGAGTATTTCATCAATCACTCCTCGAATTATTCTCAAGGTGATCGTGAGAAGTTGTGCGACTTTTTCAGGTACTTTATCGCTCTCTTTTTCGGAATCGAACAAAGTGTGGTTGACAAGGCATTATCTGAGAGGACGGGTGAGTCTGCTTCTGAGACGAGCAAAGTTTCCGCAGAAAATAGCGGTAACTCTTCGACGTCGGACGACAGCACATCAAGCTCAATGAAGCGGAATCGTGAACAAGATCTTTTGCGTGATGTCTTGAAAAAACAATCAACCAAGTCTCGCAAGGAAGATGCAGAAGACACTCCAGCCAGTGAATCAGAAGAAAGTAACGCCTCCAGCTCACTTGACAGTTCTGGAGATCTTTGGATAAACACTACGTCTTCGAAGTTCGCTTTCGACGATGCTGATGACAAAATCACCAGAGATAAGTACAATCTTTTCTGCAACACCACGATTTACGTTTTTTTCCGTCATTTCAGAACGCTTTATGAGAGACTTAGCGAAATCAAAGGCATGGATGAGGAGGTCAGCAAAGAACTCAAGTCACGCCGAATGCCACAGTTCGCCAAAGATCTCAACCTCATATCTCATCAACTTCAAGAAATGAACATAGAAATTGTGGGTACCAAAAGCTGCTACAAACAAGTTGTGAGTCTAGCAGAAAGGCTTTTAGATGGTGAAATTGAACATCAGTGGTACGAGGAGAGCTTGCGTCAAGCATACAGGAATAAAGCGTACAAGTGTTACACCTTGGACAAAGTGGTCCAATCTCTAGTGAAACACATGCATACTGTTATCACAGATAGCAAGACTTCTGATATGATCGTTCTCTTTGAAGAAGACAGGAAAAGTCCATGCACGACCGCCAAAAAGCAGATTTTGTACAGGATGCAAGTCAGAGCTTTGATGGGTACTGATGAAAACATGTTCAAGATTGCTTTCAACGAGCCCACAAATTCTGTGAATATTCAGTTTGTGGGACTTGATGACTTGACTATCAATGATCACGCCAATGCGGAAGAAAGATACAACTATTATGTTACTTCCTACATCATGTCTCATCCAACTGAGGGTGTTCCTTTGTCCAAGATAAACATGCCATTTCATAAATCGTTCCTCGATATGGTCAATGAGGACCAGTGCAATGGTAAAGCAGTTTCAAAACTCGAGATGTCTATATGCGAAAACTCCTTCAGATTGTTTTTTGAGGAAGACACTTTTGACTTGTTCACTTCCAACACAGTTTACACGAAACGCAAGGATGCCGGCGTGAGCAGCCAAGAAAACACCGATAACCTCACGAAGATACTCAATGAAAGAACTGCCCCCTGGAATGCCAGCATGGCTGAAGGGAGCATCAAGAAGCTCAACGACTCATTTGACGATCTCATAACGAATGGCGTTAAAAGTTTTAAGGCTGGTGATTCTTCGAAGGCGATAGCTGATCAAGGCAACGAGGAGAGCGACCAAGGGGCCGCCAAGACTGAACTGCCAGCCGACGAGCCTAAAGCTCAAAACGCGACTGTCATCAGGCAAAACCCAGATGCCACCATCGATGCAGACTCGACTCTTGTTCAAGAACAGAATGACACGACCATCCAACAAGATGCAAATGATAGTACCATGGATGACGGGTCGATTCCAGATAATAATGCTGAAGCAAAAGGCAGCACCGAACGCGAATCAGCCAAGTAGAGCTGAGTCACCCAACCTAAATTGGAAAAAAAAAAGAAATGTATCCAAGTACAGAAGAAATACATGAATAACGAACACAGCCAGATGAATATTTGTAGACTTGTTATATACTTACACAGTTGCACGACTCACTTGTAGAGATTTCCTTCAGCAGCTGCTCTGGCCAACCTTTCAGTTGCTATGGTATGAGCCAATCTTTCCCTCTGTTCTAATCGCCTGGAAACGAATGATTTCTCCCCTTTGAGTAATAAAAGTCGAAGGATGATGTTTTCGGCAGAAGTCTGTGTCGTCAATGGATCCGACAGAAGCTCCTTCGCTTCCTTTTCGGCCTTGGCTCGAGCTTGAGCCGTCGCGTTAGCACGAATCGTCAGACTCCTCGCAATGGATCCTGCCCGACTCCGAAGTTTTGCTGTATCATTGTCATGGGACACGAATACGTTGTTCTTGTCACGCAATGTTTGAAGGAAGGCTGGGGCGAGGCGTTCAGTCTCCAGTTCCAAGTCAGATGTATCACTGTCATAGTAGACCGGAATTAGGAGCAATGACTGATATTGGTCGTTTTTCAACTGACTGATCGGTGGGCCATTTCCTTCGTTGTAGAAGAAGTCGAAACAAAGAAAGTTCAACCAATTGATAACTGTCTCGATTTCGTTGCTTGTTAAGGTTTTTCCAAAACCGAGATAGTTCATGGAATTCGTCACGTTTGCTACTGCGGAGGACACTGCAGACTGCCAGCCAGACTTGAGATTGGCGGAGCTGCCTTTCAGACCAACTAGCAGCTTGAGCGCACGCGAACTTGTCAATGGAGGGAGAAGTAAGACATCTGCACTAGCAACGACCACGTTCCATGCTTCCAACATCACCGAAAGTAACAAGTCCTTGCTAAGATACTGGGCCAAAACAGCGAGGTTCATATTCAAGTATTCGTACAAAGGCATCATAGCCTCGTCCATCTGAGCCTCCGTGGGTTTTATGTTGCCCAGATTTCCGCATACCGCTTTCAAAGTTTGACGCGAGATACAACGCTTGATAAACTTGGAAAACTTGGCAACAATCATCTTAGTTATGCGTTGCTGACTTCTTTTTAAAGCTCGATGCGCACGGCCAATGGCAAATGTTGCATCATCTCGTTCACTTTCAACAGCAATTTCTGTGAGAACCCGCCCTTGAGAGTCCAAGTCCAAAAACACCTCTTGAGGAAGTCCGTCATGCTTGAACTTTCTGGGTTCCAATTGAATCAATGCTCGCCCACAAACGGCATGTGTGCCAAACTTCTCGTCCCATACTGTTAAAGATAGTGTGACGGACGTGTTGGCCTCTAGTGTGAGTTCGAATTCTTCATCCCACTCGGGGTTCTCTGATTCCATTGGCCTAGTCTTAGCAACGGTCTTTCTAGCCAGCGTGTCGATCAAAGTTGCATAGGGCCTAACCGTGGTAGTTTCTGGACCCGAAGTGACATTTTCCGCTCGAATCAATCGAATCGTGAAGATGTGACTTGTGTACTGGTGCCTGACCTTCGGATCATGCTTGAGAACTGTTTCTGAGACAGCCTCTGGATCAAGAGCATCCTCTAATTTGGTGAGTTGGGTTATCATTGCACTCAAGTTATTCAAACCGATGCATGTGAGAGGAGTGAAATTGAAAGGCTGAACCTCAATCTTTTCGTTTCCTAACTGAGTGACAATAGACTTGACTTCATCTATCCATCTGTTCTTGGAGGAGTCGGGCAATTTGGGTTTACCCTCCTCCTCGCTCAAATCTTTCATGATGATGTCACTGATTTCGTCGGCATACAACAAGCAACTAGCACTGATGCTCTGTGTTAGTGACGTGTATACTTTGGCCAACTGATACTCATTTTGCCAATTCAATCCTCTCAAAATTGTCAAGTACTGTTTAATGAGCGAAAAAATATCATGCACCGAGGTACTGTGTTTTTTTGCATCGACTTCGATGTCAATAGGCTGAAAGTCGTCCTCGACAAGGGCATTTGCGACGAATTCCCGGATTTTCTCCGAGCTTTCTTGCACCCACGCTTCTAGATAAGGAAAGAAGAAGGACTCGAGGTCGAATTTGAAGGGCTCTTTGTCACCACAAACCTGATTGTGGATGCTGCGAATCTCACATAAAGACTTATAGGCCTCTAGAGCATCAGCGTAATTCAAGAACTCGCCTTTCGCCTTGATGTGGAGTACGATGTGTTTCAAAATATTCTTTGAATCGGAAGCAAACATGCCCGTGACGACACTTGCGTAAGTATGGCTGATATCCAAGAAACCAAGAAGAGGAAGCTTGTACCTTTTTTGAAGAAGCTTGATGTTGCTGACTAGGTCATCAGATATATCAAGGATGTGGATGATACTGACGGTATCATCTCTAGGAAGGGTCGCCAACAGATCCGCGTACAGAGCCTCACAGGCACGGAGTAGCACACGATTCAATTTCTTCTCCCATTTGGCCACGATCCCGGAGGCCAGAACGCGATCGAAGAGCGAGTCGGACTCGATGTAATCGCCTAGGAAGGCTAGGTAAGGATTGAACTTGGGCTTGACAGTCTTGCTGAGCACAGCACTCACACAATCCTTTATGCTGTAGAATAACTCACTGTAAGTGTTGGACAAGTACTTGACGTAGTCGTCTTGGTCCGGGCGGGGCCACAAGTGCTTGTCGTCCCAATCGAGGACGGCGTTTTCCTCGACGATGCGCTTGCAGGCCTGGAACACGCGAATGGTGGTGTCCAACAGGATGGGGCCCAAGTCCCTCGGATCAGCACGGGTGTACATGGGGTCCAACAAAATGCCCAGGTAGTGGGCGGCGGCATAAAAGCAGACGGCGCGGGTAGAGGGATCCAACCTCCATAGTCTTGCGCAGGCTAGAAGGAGATCACGGGCCGGCTTCAGAAGAAGGGGGGCGGAGGCCGGCGAGTCGGAGGCGGTGGCGGAGCGGAAATCTGCGGCCAAGCATAAGTTGGCCAAGACCGTGAAGAACGGATTGATGTTCGTGCGGGCGGGCATGATGTAGAACTCGTCGCCGGCGGGAAGCAGAGGCGCCGGCAAGAGCTTGGCGGCAGGAGGCACCGGGTACTTCTTGAGCAAGGCGTCACAGCGCAGGAGCTCGCGCAGCTTCCACAGGTCGTAGGCCGGGCGGTCGGCGAAGTTGTTGGGGGCAAAGCGGCCAATGTCCTTGTTGGTGTAGAAAAGGACCTGCTCGACGTCCTTGGCGAGAGCCTTCTGGCCCACGGCGGGCTTCAAGGCGAGGATGTCGGCCTGGAGGCGCGAGTCGTCGACGCCGAACAAGTCACGGAGAAGCGCCACGCGGGCCAGGTCCATGTCGGCGATCTTGTAGGAGATGGACGGGTAGCGGAGGTCGGAGGCGGCGGGCGCGGCGGGCGCGGCGGAGGGCAGGGCCAGGGCGGACGGGCGGAGGGCCTTTTTGTGGTCGTGCAACTTGGCGACCAACGCGGCCCGGTTCTTGTCTTTCTGCACCAAGGAGATGATGATCTGGATGAAGCGCTCGGTCTGGCGGAACACGCGGGCCGAGACCTCGTCGGCGGGGATGCTGCCGACCTTGACAAGCTCCTTGTTGGCGCAGGCCACGAAGCGCATGACCAAGAAGCCCACGGAGTTTGCCCGCAGAATGTCGCTGGCCACGGCGGGATCTAGCAAGTCCGAGTAGAAGCGGAGAAGCGAGCGCCGCGTGGCCTCGCCGTACTTGTCGGGGCCCAGCAGCTGCGCCATGGCAATCGAGTTGAGGCGGGCCTTGAGCTCCGGCAAAAGCGCCGGCGGCAACGCCGGCTCGTCGGCCCGCATGACCCGGGACTTGCGGGCCTCCTTCTTATCCCGCGAAGGGGCGCCCAGCGGCAGCGCCAGCGGCAGCAATTGCAGCAGCTGCAGCAGCGGCGCCTGCAGTAGCGGAGCGAGTGGCGTCAGGAACCGCGCCTCGTTGATGTACTCCAAGACCACGACCTTGAGGACCGCCTGGTAGAGACGGTCGTGATCCACGTTGTCTAGCAGGGAGTCGGAGTGAGCGGCGGACGCAAGGCTCAGGGTGCGCGTGCTCGCGGGCGAGGCCTTGCAACGAGATGCCATGGGACGGGTGGGATCAGTGTAGGGGAGGGAGGGGGCCAGGAAGAAAGGTGTGGGGAAAGGGAAGAAAGAAAGGTGGAGTTGGAGTGGTGCGAAAGGCGGTTGGACTGCCGCGCCCGGCAGGCCGCGCGCATGCAGGAAGCGCGGCTGCAGCCTTTGCACCCAAGACTCTGGAGGATGTCTACGTTATTTGTTATTAGGTGCTTTTTTGTTGTTGAGGCTTTAATTTTGGTGTTGAGTTGAGTCTTCTGTTATTGAGGCTTTTAAGTTTGTTATTAAAGTGGGTATTTTGTTATTGAGGCTTTTAAGTTTGTTATTGAGGTGCTTTTTTATTGAGGTGCTTATTTTGTTATTGAGGTGCTTACTTGGTACTAATGTGCTTCGTTATTGAGGTGCTTTGTTATTAGGTGCTTAATCTTGTTCCTTACTGATATTAAATAAAAAGCTACATTTACTTAGTGACGTTCTTCATTCTTATACAATTATTGGCATCTAACAAGTAATTAAGCCAAGCTTCATAATAAGAAATTAAATAGGATTCAATAGAGAAGATTTCAGCCTTATATCGATTAAGTATGAGATTAATGGAGGGTAGATTGGAAAAGGGGAGGCATTAGTGGTTTCAGAGGATGCAAATATCTTCAAAGATGGAAACAATAAGAGATTTGATGAAGAATATAAAATATATCAAATTTGGGATCTTGAATAAATTCGAGAAAGTGAAAAGATGGTGAAAAGAAAGGCTGTTCATCAAAATATCTCCACCCAACTCAAGTTAAGCTTTCATAGATTTTAAATTAGTCCTGTAAATTCGGATCTTGTACCTCTTTATTTTCACAAAGTTTCAATCTTGCCAAATACTTATTGTTTCTTACATGGTGATAATTAAATTGTTTTCCTTTAGACTAATTTTGTACCATTTTTTCGATTCTTCTTCATTTGCTGTAAAATTCAATGATTGCAAGTACTACATTAATACTACATAAACATATTCGAAAAAGGTACACTAAAATTCGGAGTTTCGAATATTTTAAAGATTATTGTTTTTTCGAAGATAACTGATTTAATGAGAGATATGCCTTTTAAAACAATAGCCTTGAAATAATTATATTAAGTCAAAACGATTCAATGCTTGAACAGTAGCGAGCGGAAATTATATTATATTATCCAATAAAACGAACATCCAACAACAACATCCAACAAGTAAGCGAAAATTCAACATTAGATCAAAAGAGAAATTGAAGGGATGAAAAGGGATTGGGTGGTTTCGAATTTGAGACAGGAAGCTGGAAATGAATAAAAGCGACGAGACCGAGAATGGGAAAAGATGGATATGAAAATTGGCAACAGCTTCGAAGAAATAGAATGGAGTAGTAAATACAACGATAAAATTGGAACTCATACGATTCAAAAAGAAGGGTCAGATACATTGCATATGTCACAGAGTGGGCACTTGACAAGAACTATAGAGGTGATTAATAGGAAAGAAAACAAGGTATATGATCTTGAGTTAGGAGATGGAATTAAAACATGTGATCTTGATAAGGGTAAAAAAGATATGATCTTGATTTATAAAAGGAAAGAATAAAGAGAGAAAGGAAGGAATGAAGAGAGAAGAAGATACAAGAATAAAAATTGTACGCTAAAATGGAAGACGATAGTCTGAAGAATTAAAACCAAGTCAATACGCTGGGCTTAGAGATGAGTTAGTTGGAGGGGCTTTTTCTTTGAGTCATACCCATGGAATTGTCAGAGAAACTCTAGGTAAAGATTCTTGTTCCATCAGTTTTAACTACCCATTCAGAAGCATGAATTCATGATGAAACATTGAAAAGAGAATGCGAACGAGTGATAATGCTGATTCTTGCTTTAATATATATAAATATGGAATGGTAAATAAATTATCTAGAGTAATTGAGAGATCAACTGTTATGATTCAAGAAAAACTCAATGTTTTTGGACTTATCTCGAAGATTTGCATTATACCTAAGAAGCTTTGTTTTAAAGTTTGAGCTCTTTTTCTAAAAGCATCAGCTTTGAATGTTTCAAGAGACGGAGAGCAGCCATTGTTCAAGATACATGGAACATGTTTTGTAGATCGCTAAATTGCCCACTCTTGGTTCAAAATTCTCGTAACATCCTAGCTCACAGTTGGGCAGCTCTACTGATTCTTGAGATATCATCAATATTCGATTAAAAGATGTGAGAAATGAAACTAATTCTGAGTTTCGTAGACCGAACTTCACACGATGGATTGGATTATGTCTCTTCATTGCAATTTGAAGAATTCAGAAACATGATCCAAAATTTGAACTTGTTTTCTGTAAAAAAGTTAGATGAAGCCCCATACTATTAGCTCCAATACTAGGCCCAAAACTGTCTTCAAGGATTCCGTTCAAGACTTTATATAAAAGCCAAAATCTGCTTGAAACATACAAATGTATCTTCTTTTGTATAATTAGCGATCTCTGATCCTGTTGAAGCCATGTAATTTTGGAGGGTCTCATACCTGGTGAATTTCTGTATTTAGCCGCAAAAAGACATTCTCTGCTACCGTCGTCATTTCTGTCGATATGAACAAGATAAAAAAATTGTTTATTCATGTACCAGGAAAATGAAAAAGATATTGGTATGCAAAGATACTAGAATAAAAAAATGAACACACCGACAAACAGGGAATAAAATGGATTACAAGATAAAGAATAACTTTGAGATAAAGAAAGAAAAAAGAAAGACAAAGAATGTAATAAAAACGGATGTAGATAAATAGCAATATGCTATACATTGGTTAGGTATTATAGAAGAGGCAAAAGAACACGAAGTTTAGAACAGCGGGATATCAGAGTTGGTCTAGTACTAATCTCATTTTTCGAAGAGGTTTGCTAAGAATGCCTGGTATAAAAGGAAGATTTAACCAGAATATAATACAGACTCATTAGTTCTATAAGTGATTCATTTATGTGATGAAGTAATATGAACTTTAGTGATAGTAAGAATAGTAAATTAAGACTTAGCTTACCTTGAGAATGGATTATTGTTATTGGACCTATAGAGCAAAAATGGGGAAGTGAATTAGATAAAAAGGGGATAGCACAATTGGTTTGTTTAGCTCAATTCTAAAGTTTTGGTTTGGGTCCTTTTTGCAGATATGTTCGCCCACTTTCTCGCCCACTTTCTATTGACTGCATTGACACGATTGTCTAAAAAGCCTTTGGGCCTGTTTCAAATCTTGTTGTTTTACACGTTTCATCTATATAAAAGTCTCTTTTTTAAGGATTTGGGCCCTTTTCAACCAGCATTATTAGTAATACTCTTTTATTATGCAGCGCCAAATAACTAGTTCTCTAGAACATGCCCGTTTTCATCACTAACTTTGGCACAATTCCCTTGTTTTAAATACATCATAAGTGGGGTGGCTTCTTAAGTTCAAGCTTTACTACCTCACTTATTTATTATTCTTAGGTCAAAGGCATATTCTTTCTTTCAATTTTCTTGATGTTCCAACTCATACTGAAAATTGCCTTCAAGCTAAGGCAAATCATGAGATGGTTCAGGGGAATGAGGGTTGGCTACACCATAGGCCATTAATGGATTTCAAAAATTTCAGCAATAGCAACCAGATGGTTACTCGGAATTCTAGTTATAAGAGAAAAATGTTCTCTATAAATCTAAAAGATGGTCACCACTCACTATATTCGAAAGATACCACTGACTATAATTGAGAAGGAGACATTAAGATCGTCGATATCATCTGATTCCTGAGAAACTATCGTGACTAAAACTCCTATAATTATAAGGGACGCGAGTGACACTTTGAAACCAAATGCAAATACACGAAAAAATGATCACATTTGGATCCCATAAAAAATATGGACAATTTCAAAGGGCCAGATCATTTTTTGATAATAGAGTGTTGAAACAGGTTAAGAATGACGTCAGACTGGGACCAATTTTGAAAAAATAGGTTTTGAACATTATCAAACATGAAAGAGAGCTTTTGTTGTAAACGACGTTGTTGCAGTCCTGAGAGTATGGCTCCAACGTTGCATTCTTGAGCATAGAAATCGTTAAAATGATGCCAGAAGTGGAATTTTGAGGAAGGGTAGATTACAAGAGATAGGAAATCGAGTCCGGAAAACGATTTGTCGAAGACAATTTGTCATGAATCGGCGTTTCAAAGTGCTTGCAAATCTAAGAACACACGGGAATAAGACACACGGGAATCGAACACAGATCAAGCACACGGAAATCAAACACACGGAAGATTTTAGTGGCTGTTGGTGAAACCAAGGACTGTCATGAAGTCGCATACCATTCCTCAAAGGTCCAAAATAGTCTGGTATGAACATCATGATGGATTGGTTCGCCGTTGGAATTTTGCAAGAGAACAGAGTCAGTACTGATCATGCACTCAACGCAGGACGTAAGCGTGATAAATAAAGCGTAATCCGTAGCCAGATCGCATGGGAGTTGCATGAGTGATGGCGTCCTGGAGAATAAAATCAGAATGAATCAGAATGAATCAGAATGAATCAGAATGAATCAGAATGAATCAGAATGAATCAGAATGAATCAGAATGAATCAGAATGAATCAGAAT